>KI424979.1:0-10559 GCA_000473375.1 Anopheles culicifacies | reverse complement strand
CAATACAATCAAGCAGTAATATTAGTATTAATATCCATCTGCCGTTGGCTACTTTCAAACCCGTAAGAGCACTGTTATCTTCCACGTTGCAAATATAAAAGCAGAAGTCACATATTTAAATTAAAGCTATAAAGTGATTTGAATTGCATAGATTTTTGTCTAAAGCTATTTTGTGAATTTCTTTCTATATTTTTTGTTGCTTCTGATTAAATTTTGAGTACTTCACAATGAGCAAATATTGAAGCACTTGTTTTTTAATTCATAAATAATGACTTGTACTACAGAGATGCTATTTTCCTAGCATTAATGTTTAAAAAATGACAGAAAACACATAAAAAGCAATAAAATACTTTACGTAAAAAAATGGTTTAAAAATCCAATAGTTACTTGGTGTAATAGTAACATAGTGTTCAAGCGAATTTGACAAAAAAGAAGTTAAAGATTATACCTAAAGTACCTGGAGTTTGTTATATTGTTTTATTTGCATCCATTAAAATGACATTTTCCTAAATAGCCATATAGTTATGTAACATAGAGCAACTAGGATTATGAAAAAATGTAAGAAGATGTATTATTTATCTCTCTTGTTATTTTGAATAATTTTCAATTCTTTTAAAAATTGTCTCAAAATGTGCGTATGGATTTAAAACAATTGAAATCGTTTTTAGCATAATAAATTTTACATATTACTTAAATTTTTCTTAGTTTTTTTGGTTATTTTATTTATATCTATCTTTATCTTCTATTGTTTTACTTACATTCCTAAGTAGCAGGATAGTCAGTGCATTCAACGGGGGGACAGTTCGCAAGCGATTTTGTTTCCGATCTGTGGTGTGAAAGCCCCGTGCCGATACCAATACTTCTCCGGGTCGCTCAATCATTTGTATCTATCTCTTCAACGTTTCCAGTAATTATACAAAAGCTAGTGACGTTATAGTTACGTTACATACTGTAGTTAAATTACTAGGAGCAATTTTCAATCCGATTAAAAAATTAAATGTGTATTATTAAAAGACAAATGTTTGTACTCATTACAGCTTTAACTGGCCCTATTATTTTATTCTCCAACGACGACGAACAAAACGACGAACTAAGGCATGTTATTTAAAATAAAACTTTGCAATTGCAAATATATAACATACATTTTGGAGCACCGGCGGATGGCTGAACCCACCCACGTTTTTGTGGAGTATTTAACCTTTACACGAACATTTGTTTGTTTGACATTTCACTTGACACCGAAGGAACATGCGAATTTCCACAGTTTTTACAAACTCCCGTACCCCGACAGGGCCCTTGGCATCCGTGAACCCATTATCTGATCGCGTACCGTCCACTTGATCCTCCGAAAAGCGGTACCGCTATCATTCGAATATCAAGTTCGTCCGTACGGGACGAGTTATAGCCGTTGCCCCTGCTGTGTGGAAACTTTCTTTCATTCACTTTTATGACGTGCCATGCAAAACTGCTGAGGTACCAGTTAAGGATTATTTACGATCAAAGCTTCTGCTCGAACTGTGTTCACCCCGGAGCAGCTTCCGAACCCCCCCAAAAAAAAACCCCAAAGGAAAAAATATACTTTTAGTATGTGTACATCGCCAAATCAGCAGTGCAATCACACACGTTAGTGGAATCTTGTTCGATTTCGCTTCCGCTCCTCTTCGCCACGAACGTACGACTGTGCAATCGCAGTGAGGAATGGTTGATTTCGGTTCATTACAGGTTCGCTCGCCGACAAAAAGGTACGATTATTTGGCATGGAAAATAACGATTGTTCTATAACAACGAAATCAGTTCACGTACTACAACAACCTCTTCTCATGCATATCATCGAAGGGTAGGGTTTGGATGTTTTGGTAACTTTTCCCATTGCCTGCGCATGAAAAATTCAATATCTGACATTGTTCCAAAGTTTTCATTTTCTTTTATAACATCACGTCCACGCACGCTGGTGAAGCACAAACGGCTGTTCGCAAAAAGGTGCAGGGATGGGGAGATGCGAGCTGAAACGGACGGAGTTGCTACAAGCAGCGTTGGTGCTTAGCGAGACGAGATCGTGCGACCGTAGGGTCGTCAGATTGGCCAGGGTGCAGGCCAAACAAAAAATAAAAAAGCAAATGGAAGACAGATTCCGAAAAGGCGCTGAAGATGCAGATGACAGGCGGGAATACACGCGGCGCAGGGGCGGCACACGATTTTCCCGGGCAAAGATAACGCGCGCGCTAAAAGAAAGGGAAAAGCTGTGAATATTCTGCAAAGTTTTCTTCATTGAGCGTAGGTTCTTCGTTTTGCGTTTGGTTTCGATACGGAACTGCGCATCTGTTGGCGGCAAAAACTTTTTTGATTGACGTTAAAACGAGAGAAAATGGAATTCACTTGCTTTGGCAGAAACTTTACTGAGGCACGGGCCAGGCGGGGGGCGGGCTACCGTTGAAATGCCATGCCTCGGTCTGTCCGCTCACGGCCGGCGGGTGGAAAGAAAGAAACGAACACAAAAGTTTGTTGCGTATTGCGTACAACCTGCCCACGTAAGGTGCCGGTGGGTGGCTTACAGGCAAAGATAAAAGTGATGTACACCGTACAATAGACACATGTGTGAGCAACAGAACGCTACAGTTTGGGAATAGTTTGGGAACAGATTCCTTACCCCCAGTAAGAAAGGTAAACTAACGTTCAAACTGATAGACTCGTTACACCTGATACTACCCGTTAGTGTTGATAGTGGTCAGGAGGTTAGATTAAGCATTAATTAAGCTTTAATTACATCCAGGCGGAAGTCCTGGTTCCCGTGGTGGAGGATTTATCGTTACGATGAAAACTTACCCATTACACAATGATTTAAGCTCTCGGAATGCTATTTTTGAGGTGCTTCAAATTCAAAAGTGCGTATTCCTGTTCGCTGTTATGCTCTCCCCCTCCCTCGACAAGTACCTGCATAGAATCGGTAGAAAAATTCCGACAATTGAAAAACTTTCCACATTTTTCTTTATTTTCCAGTGAATCAGACGAGTGAATGGGGCTGATGGCAAAAGGAGCAGGGGAAAACCCTCACCGAACAGGAATCTTTAGATTGATTAAAAACTTTCACCCTAGCAATGAAAGCAGGAATTATATGGGAACTCTTAATGGTCTCAACCGGGGGGATGTGAGGGAATTGGGGTTGTCTTTCTATCTCCCGAATTTTTGTGCACACAGAGTTGAGCGAGAGAGAGAGAGACATAAAAAACACACAAAATTGCCAACAGTAGCTCTTGCTAAACTGCATCAAAGTACCCGCACAGTGTGGTATGATGATGGTTTAAAATCCAACTTCCTGCACTATCGTCGCAACCCGCAACCTGCGTACCGGACCGCCGGTGAGGCCGCAAAACTTTGCCCGGTGCGTCTCTACATAAAGTTAACTGAACTCCATTAACAATCAATCAACTCCGACGACTGCAAAGCGTTGGGTTGTAGTTGAGTAAAAAGAGGAGAGAGAAAAAAAAAATGAGGATGATTTATAGCCCGTAGTGATGGTTTACCACCGCCGACACCAAAGAAAACCCCCCGAGATGCTTAGATGGGTTGGTATGGAAGTACCCAGTTTGCCATATTTCTACATCAAAAGTTACGCGCGCAATATTTTCTTTTCGGGTGGCAGGCAGTGATATTTACTAGCAATCATCCGGCAAGTAATACACGACATCCGCTAATGCAACAGTTAAGCCTTTCTTGTTTTTTTTCGGGGGTTGGAAAAACCGAAATTGAGCCCTGCTGAATGAGAGTGGAAAGTTTTTGGTAGGTATATTTATTTTGCGCTTCCCCGGCAATGAGCGGTCTTGAAGATGAGGCACGATAAATCTGTTAAAATGATTGAACCCGATGCCCTGATGGAGGGGGTGGTAGTGTTGTGCAGGTTGAAGGTTTACGACTTTTGTTGTTCTTTAGTTTTTTGGCGATGAAGATCGGTCAGCCTAGCACCAAATTTATTAAATGAGTGTGGTGTTACAATTTAATTACATATCACCACAGACGTGTGTCGTCTGCCTAGAGATTCTACAACATTATGCGAAATTATTCCCAACTAATTTGAATGAAGACATAACGTTAAGTTCTCAGGAACTCAAATACGAATAAGATGTACAAGTTTAACTAAAATCCCGAATATGGCGTTACGAGTGCGTACGTAACGTCGTCCTATTGCCGAGTGTCAAGCCTTTCCGAAACACAACTTTTGGGACGCGATCTTCAACTCATTGTTCGTCAACTGCTACAAAAGTGGCTTACTGCAGAGAAAGTGCGTGAGCGACTGGTCGATTAATGTCCTTCAATAGTGTCCTACATTTGGTCCTACGGCCTCGGTGGTCGAGAAGATAGCGGCGCTGGTCTTCAAACGGAACCACTCGGGCCGTTCCTCCATACGTAGGAGTTGACAATCTCTCTCGGAGTAGGACCTCTCGAGGTTGTAGAGCCATTGCAGAAGAAGATCCGTTCTCCTTCAATTGGTTGATTCAGGCATCAAAATCGCTCCTTTACGCAATGTGCTCCGTCGAGACAGAAGGAGAACAGAAGCATCGCTGGAAACCGCTAGGCGATCTGGCCTTGTTTTGTAGACGAGCTCATTAGAGAACTAGAAGATGAGGAGTCGAAAAAAAGGAGAAGAATCTGTTGCCAACTAACATTTTTTAACGACCTTCAGGATTTAACGACCTATCTCATGCTTACCCCTTATACTTTGATATTGGTTTTTGGAAAACTCTTCGAATGGCGGATCTTCTAAATACCCTCAAACATATACTTTCGATGATAGATTTCAAATTAAATGGATATCCTTTACTAATTCATTCATCCTATCCTCTCTTTAACGTCTTAGGTCCTCTTGCACTCGTGGTCTCAATAGAATAGCCATTTATGGATCTTGTTCTCTGTAAGAGATCCTTACCTGTTGAATTGTTTTCCAGTGAATTATAAGTAGATCTGCATTTCACCCATTTCAGGAAGATCTAGTCGCATCGATATTCAAAATGGGAGACGTGCGTTCAAACTATGTGTAGTCCCTGAAGTTCTCAAATAATCCAAACATCCTAGACACCTAGATATTATTCGCATATTCCCGATACAACAAGACTACCAGAGTTAATAAATAAATCTAGTGGGAAAATTTAAAAATGGACCCATTCAAAGTATTGCTACAGTTCAATATCCAAACTAATAGAGTAGTCTATGGGTCTGTTTTGAAAGCTGAAAATTTTAAACTCTGGGTGCGTGAAGTTCCACAAAAAAAAAAAGACTTAAGTGTTACGTCCTCTCCTCGTAATTGTACGAAGGAAAGAACTAATTACTTGTGTTTTCATTCCAATTGAAGTATCTTGAAGAAGGTCATCACGCTGATCTCAGTTCTATATACCTTCATCTTCAATCTTCATTTAAAGCCCCTTCGCTTTATACTTTCGACAAAGCAACACAAACATGAGATCGAAGTTCCTTGTAGTTGTCTAATTCATTTCGTTCGTCGAAGGTTTGACTATTATTTAAAAGCGAAAAAGTTATATTTACTGACGAAACAGTGTAATACCTAAACAATCCTAATGAATATACAAGCCATTGGCAAGATCTCCACCAAAAACGAAAGTTTCTTTTATCGAGTTAAGATGAAGTCGTCCTCAAAAACTGTGTAGCTCCTTCTTCAAATTCAAATAATGTTGGAGTCAATATTAAGTCATTCAAGAGAACAGACAAAAAAAAGCATGCAAGATGTTTTCGTAAGCTTAAAACATCAATCTTTGAGGTTTTTACTGAATATTATTAAAAATGTCCCTCAATTCACGTAGGTCTATTAAATCCAGATAACGAGCAACAACTAACGCTATATCAGCAGCCAAATGAATGTGGCCACTAAATGTACGGCGTGTTTACAACGGCAACTGTAAAACACAGTTCAATTACACCATGTAAGCTTCCTAACATTCGTACACTAAACTTCAAATAAACGAGGTACGAAAACGAGTGGCAAGTAATTGATCCCGTGCGTTTCGAATGCTGAAACCTATGGACGCTTATTAGGCAAATAAACTTGTGTTTTGTGCAAGTACATTACAACCCGCTTCAATTATCTGTCGTTCTGTGCTGCTGCTGGCGCTGCCATCCGAATGCTTTGCAATGCGATAGTGTTTATTTTCTTAGCAAGTGCTACATCCCAAGCCCTTGCGTTGCGCCCTGTATCGACGTCTAAGCCGTCTGAAATGTCGTAAGTGCATTCCCACACAATACCTAGTGATAACAAAGCGGCAACACAAAAGTATAATATGGTAATATAAATGCATTCGTTTTATGCAAGCCATGTCTTTCGGTGCTGTAAAACCCGCCCCCGGGGGGAGGGGTGAATGAGTGGGTGTTGAATGTGTGTGGGTGTATTTTCAGGGATCCTTTGCACTGGTGTGCTCTGTATCTTGGAGTAATCAATACAAAGGCAGTCGTGTAAGTCGTTTCATTTTGCATTCCCTTCTGCCAGAGCCAGTGTCGTAGAGGATTTCTGTATGCATCTGGTATGCATCGAAAAGTTGCATACGGCGCATACACGGAATAATTAAATAAGGAGCAAATAAGGCAAGACACCGTACGGTAAAGGTCCCGTGCCGTTGCCTTGGTTGCCTCGGAGGACAAACGTAGCCTCGGCAATGGGTTGAAGTTGTTTTTATAATGCACTTATAGTTTGGCTGAGTACTGTCATTTCAGTTATATACCTCATTTGGGAGGAAAGTTCGTTTGGCGCAAGTTAGCTGTCCATACTGATCCTGGGCTGCTGTGGCTGTGATGGGCCGTGCAGAAGTGATTGAGAAAGTTGGCAGCATAAATGTCGCTCCTCTTGAGCTGGCTTGGAGCCCGTCCCCGCTGTCTCATCTCAAGTGCGTTCGGTTGAAACGAGACTTGGTGCCATGGTTCGGTTGAACGGACTCCGTACACGAGCCAGTAATCAATCCTCTGCTCCGTGACTATTGAAGTGGTCGGTCTAATACATCAAAACACCAGCCCAAGCACAAAGTATGCGGATGGCGGTCGGAATGGTATCGCATATCCTCCGGTAGATTAATTTTATCGTGATCACTCTCATTATGGCATTTCCTGCTACCTCAGACAGACGACGATTGAACTCTTGCTGGTACGGACGCACGATTAAGGCACTGGGTGGGAGGGTGGCTGGATGATGTATGCGCAAAAAGTCACATTACCGCGATGGAAACGATTTATCTTCCTTTATTTTCATTCGATTTATATTTATTTTATCCGACCGTAATGCTTACCAGGGCGGGCGTTGAAAATCTTGATGTGTTGCGGTCGCCGTGGGTGTTCTCATATATCACGATCGCTAACAGGCAAAACAAGAAACAGAATTCTTGAGCAACAATAAACGTTGTCGCGTGAGGAGAACCCCGCGCGGAGGGGGTTTTGCCTGTGTGTTTGAACTGGCACTCGCCTCGGCACCAACACTCCAAGCAGGAGCTGTAAAAAGAGATGATTGATTATCGTGTACGCTAACGTGCCGGGGAATGGGTCAGGGTGGAGGGGTTGGGGGATGGGGTAGGGTTGTGCGTGAAAGTGAGACAAATTAAGGAGTTTGAGGTTTTGTCATCAGACGCATCAAAAAAAGATGCTCCACTGTTGTGTGCTCCACGTTGATGGATTACACGGAGAGCAGTTGGAAAATTTGTTTCACATTTAGTGAGCGGGGTGTGAGTGTACGCACAGCGTATGTGTGTGTGTGTGGAGAGGAGGGGGTGGGGGAGGGGTGTAATACCTGGGCTGCTACCACACAAAGACGCTTGGCGTGGGTCGGATCGAAAGATCCTACCGATACCGAGGCGTAAAGTTTCTACCCCGTGCAAATCGAGCATGGGCATAGGAGTTGGAGAAGGTTGGGGGGGTTGTAAAATAGAAAATATTTTTTCTGCACCAGTAATCGCAGCTGCTCGCATTCCCACCGTGTGAAGTTGGAGAAGAAGTGATAAAATGCATTCCTTTTGCCAGACGCATCCCGAAGAGGTCGAACCGATCCCGAGCTATAGGACGGAGGGATGGTGTAGCTCATTTGCAATCGCTGCTGCTACTGCTGCTATCTATATCTCACTCTTCTGCTGTTGGATGATGATGCTGGAAGGATTCAAATTTTACTCCACCAATCAAGTGGGGAACGTGGGGGGAAAATGGGTGTAGCCATCATTGCCAGGCGCCTTGCTGTATACATCTGCATTAAAACAACAAATTAGCATGGTACATTCGCATAATGTAGGTAAAACACGGACGAGCGCGAATAACATGTATTCCAGGTTTTGCGGTGTTTGGTTTAGCTTTCAATACACGGCATTACACCGGTGCCGGAGGAGTGAGCTCTGCTTCTGCATTCTTTGCTGAGCACCTAACTCCCCGCCGTGCCACCGGTGAAAAGTTCTTTCTATTTGAACTCGGTTGGAAACACACAAACAGTTTACAGATGTATTGTTTTCTGCTGTCGGCATGGTTTTGCTCCCAGAAACCCTTTAGGAGTTGCATTTTAGTATGCAATGTCGAAATGTTGAGATTCACCGTACGTACTCTCGTTCGTGATTGTGAGTTGTCACTCTTCGCTTGCTGCTGGTGGCCAGTGAAATGCAAAAATCATGAACCATGCTAATAGGATGCTTCGTTTTTTAGTTTTCCTCTCCTAAGGGGCAGTCCTTTTATTACGTAACGCTAAAATTCGCCTTTTTCGACCCCCTCCCCCCCTATCGTAACAAAACGTAACGTTGGGAAAGACCGCTCCTCAAATGTTACGTAACTCAACACCGAACACCCCCTCCTTATTTTATTTTTCCGCAACAAATACAAAAAAAAACTACAAGCTGCAAGTATAAAGCATTGCGGGACACGAGGAGCTAGAAGTCTTGACAAATTTAAATAACTCGAGAGAACGAGCAAAACCCTGTTGAAAGTAGTTGAACGTAGTTAACTCCGCATAACAACTCATTCACTCTGAGGAAACTCACTAAAAAGAGTTGCTATTTACATCTTTAGTTTCTATGCGTTTAGTGAGCTAATATGAACTGGTAAAATTGACTGTTATTCATTAAATTTGAAGATTAGTAAGTCTAATAAGAAGCTGGCCTCCGAGGTCGTTAAGCCAAAAAAAAGAAGACCTAATCTTCTAACGATTAAATCAAAAGATATAAGCTTTGCAATCCAAAAACTAGCTCACGCGCCATGTATGCCTATTCAGAATTTGTTATTTCGGACATTTGGCGAAAAATATATTCCAATTTATTTCCGGCCCAAAATAGCGAAAACATATTTGTCCTGGCATTATATAAATCAAAAGTTTGTACGACTTCCCTATCAAAATATATCAAAATATACCTCCCCCTTCTCAAACAAAACGTAACGCTAGCGAGAACCCCCTCCCCCATTCTTCAAGCGTTACGTAATTAATGGACGACGCCTAAGGTTCTATGCAGCTCACGGTGTGTGGACTAGAAAAGCTGGTTGGCTAAACAAACTTACGACCGACGCTGCCAGAGTCCATCGAATGTGAATTGCATTTCGAGGCTGCCAGACGAGCACATCATCATTACAGTCAAATTTGGTCCGTGGTTGATGTTGGTCTGGGCCGAATCTGCGCTGAAGATCCTTCAAAAAGGTTTACTCGAGACACATATACATTTGCTTCGTTTGTTTTTCGGTGGAGGCCATATTTTTATCAATATTTTTTAAGGTGTGGTCGTAAATTAGAACTGAAATTCGTTATTGCACTGGCAGAAAAACCCGAGCGCACGAACGGTACGGATCGCCCTTCGTCGTTCGGCTTTTATGAGCGACCTTTTCTGCTCACTAATATTAGTGATACAAGCGTGGTATTACTAGGGTAGGGAGAGCGAGCGAGCTATAAGTGCCGGCAAGGTACATGGGTAGTCGTAGTGGGATTGAGTAAGTCACAAAATAAAATTACTAACCCTCTGGCAGTAATAAAACGTCAAAATTCAATGAAAAGGTAACGAGCGGCCATCCATGTTTGCATGTTGCTCTAACAATTCCCGTTGCTGTTTTTATTTTGCCTTCGCCTCACTTTATGGCGGGAGCACAATTTCAAATGCACAGTTTCGGGTTTCTGCTGTGGTACCTGTGTATCTGACAATCATTATCTTCGCTGGTCGTACTACGTACCACCACCACCACCGTCCGTGTGCTTTTGCGTTGCGTGTTTGATGAGGCAGTTCAGTATATATTAATTATATGGAATTATGGTTTGGCACTGTAATTATCATAACGAGTGCAGAGTTTAATGCATCGTGGAATTTGATCAATATTTGTACGGTGTGTTTGAGCGAGTGTATCCTTACTTGCCTACTGCAGCATCTCTAATGAAGCAAAAGTGAATATCTCCCCCGTCCCCGCAAAGCCTGATAACGCCCTGGAGCATAGGTTCCACCGAATTGGAACTTCATGAAAGGTTCAAAGCTTCATCAAACGCGCCTCAGTTGACAGTACTTCTCAAGACAATGTCATATCTTATGCTGGGTGATTGTTAGAATATTCCTCCTGAGCACTTCCTT
>AXCM01008904.1:0-11142 GCA_000473375.1 Anopheles culicifacies | reverse complement strand
AAGTAGCAAGGTAATACGAGCTGTACAGTCAAGATGCGATCACACAGATGTAAATACTCACGAAAAGCATGTTCATTAGTGAGCGACGTGAGTGAGAGGAAGCTTTCGCATCATCACTCACGTTAGTGAGCAAGGACGAATCTCCCTACCCAAGTGAGTGTGAGAAGTTTGGTCAGATGAATTGTATACATCTCATTCAAAGTGAACACATCTCACAGTGGGATGCTGGCAATGAGGTAGACACTTATTTGAGCATAACATCTTTCTTTTTTGCAACCACGGTAGGTTAATTATAATTTCACACAAACCATCTTTAGCAATGTTCACAAAAAAAAACGAAAAATGTGAAAATGTTACCCCCACACAGTGTATCTCTGTGTGTGATGTCTTTGAACCTGGGCCTTTTTTTTGTTTGAAATTTCTCACAATTAAGCCCCACAGCCAGCGGACGAAAGGGTTTCATCTGCATTCGTGCAAATAATGCGCATTCGGGTAGAGGTGTTGTGTTTAGGTAACTCTTTTTTTCTCGCTTTCCGTATTTTTTTTTTTTGGGACGAAACCACGTGTGTGAGATGATGCTGCTTGATCGGATTGCGCTTCGCACAAGATTTGATCCAATTTTGTGCGCTTGTGTGGCGTCGTGTATTGAGGCATCACACCAACGCATAAAGCAAAATGGTAAGCTTCAGCGAATAGATTAAAATCGTCACCATTCCTCGGCTGCTTATATTACGCTTATCTGTTTCCAAAAAAAGAACCAACAACCTGTTTGGCGGTGCGAATCGTGGCGTGAGCTTTAGCATTCCTTTCGGTTCACTTATTTCTCGTTCAGTTCATTTCATCGGTAAACAATCGTTTAGGATCCTCTCCATGCCGGTGGCACAACGATTCGGCGCTGTGGACATTATTGCGCGCTTACTAATTTATCCCCCCCCCTCCTCCTCCTTTTCCGTAAGTATATGTGGAGGGTGGTTTTAATCATTGCTACCGGTACACAGTTTGCAGCGTAAGAAAACGCCTTTTATGTCCCCCCGCTGTTGGTTTTAGGCAGATGGTGAGTGGAGGCTTGTTAAATATTTTGTCACGAGATGGCGTTTGTACGGTTAGATAATCCTCCGAGCGCAGGCACGATTGCACCGACAGAGTTTGTATAATGTTTGCCGTAGTGGATGCTTTAGTTTTGCGATACCGACTTTTACTTTTACCGCCACTGCACGGAGTGGACTAATGAATATGCTTCGAACGATCCAATAATTCAGTGAAGCGTTATCGTAGACTTTTTATTGTAGTTACACTCACCCCGAATAAAATACCCCGAATTGTCCCTGTAATGTGACCTTGCATTGGTACCGAACGTTAATAATGCTAGCTCATCGCTCCCCAAGATATATTACCTCATCAATTTAAAGGGCGCAAAATATCCCATCAATTACCGCTCACACGATCATCCTCCACCGTTCGACAACATTTCCTGAAGGCTCCCCCATCATCAGTCATCACAAATATTGCCAACCACATGAGATCATCGAATGGCAATAAATACCAGCCCTGGCCTACTCCATTCTCAAGGCCTCTGGAAGGTCACGATCATCTTCTTCGTGTGTGCATCAAAATATACGAGACAACGAGGAAGTTTGTTGAGAAACAACACCAACAACAGAGACAGAAATCAATCTACTGTAAAAAAAACAACTAGAATAAATAAAAACACACTAGCAGCTCTCACTCCTTGACGATAGTGATCTTGGTAGATGGATTGTCACCCGGTAGGATACAGTTGCATGAAGTTTATCGCATCAGTGTACTATCATTTTTAGCACCGATAATGGATCGCAACCGATTGGCTCCACACGATAGTGGGAAGTCATCCGGTACGTGCGATATGGTGAGAACTATTGTAGCAAAGAATGAAAGAATAGATGCACCTCGACAGCAAAATTCTCATCATTCGTATCCGACGATCCACAGCGGTGACGGTTTTCTCAATCTCATCTCGAGTCCATTTCCGATACATGATTGTCAAATAATAAACGGCCGGAAATTGTCGTCTCACCGCTTGGCGCAGATCTCATCACCGTCGTCTCCATTGCCTGATCGTTTGATCGTCAGCTAAACCAGGATGTAAATCAACTTGTATACTTTTTTCCCTTTCCTCCCGGTGCATGTTAACAATTTCCCCACATCAGGCCGCCGGTTGTATCAAACCACATCCAAAAGTCGCCAACCGGCAACAGTCGGATCTGTGCAAATAAAACATTAATAAACACGTACGTCCGGAGATGCCACGTCGGTAAACAACTTCCCGTGGTAGCGAGACGCGCTAAACAACGCCAAAATCTCAATATGGCAAATGAGCGAAAACACACGCCGGATCGTGTGGAAACACAGAAACGATAAAAATTTTACGCCACTTTTGCGCTTGTCAACGTTGCCGGTTACACGTCGATCATGCGACGATTGCGGGGAGGAATAAGAAATCGATTCCTCAGGTTTCTGCTTTCCTTTCCTCCCCCTTGTTACGTGTACCTGGTTGGTCAACTACGGTTGTATCAACGGGATAGCTGGTGAAAATTGTTAATTATTGTTTGTTTGTCATTATCGGTGAGTGGTGTTCCGTGTGCTGGTATGCATACACTGTCGATCTTGTAGGCTGTCATATGAGTGATTGTTGTACTTTACTGGTACGACACGTTTTACAATTTTTTGTAGTAGCTGAGCTCTGTGTCCACAACTTTTGATTATTGTAGTTAGGTTCAATTTGAAATGTTCAATTTTCAAGGGTTCAATCTGAAATATTAAATCTTCTGGATCCCGAATCGGTCATGAAATTAGAAGTCAGGATATATTCAGATCTCTATCCAGAAGAAGAGAAGAATTCCAGAATATCCAGAACAAGAATCTAGAACTTGGATCTCAGGATCTGTCTTGATAGGAATCCGGGACTGAGATCAATGTTTATGCGTAGTTTGAAGAAAGAATTACTGTTTTATTATCATAATATAGTTGTCATAAGCCTAGATGGCCCATGAATTCAACAATGCAGTTAGATTCCTATAAGGTCTAAGGACTATTGAGGTACGATCTTCTTTTAGATGATATCAATAGAAAGCATGGAGGACAAGTTGTTAACATTATCCTTCAAAATATTTAATGTTTAAAGTCACCATTAAAATTCCTTGAGATATTGGAACTTTGTACAATCTTAAACTTCCAACCCAAAATAGATTTCATTTACAGGCAAATAGGCATATCTTTTGCATGACTCAAATGTGCGGTCTGGTTTCCTTCCTCTTTCGCGCAGAATATATTTAAACCTGACGCCAGCTCCAACTTTACTCCATTTATTGGTTTTTTATTGCACTTGGTACAGCCGGAACTGTTTGCGGAACGCATGTCACCACCGCTTGCACATCGGCGCATACTCCCAACGCTGCGGCGTGTGATATAATTAGCAACCCCGATGTGGGAACCAAATACATGGCTAACTGATTATTGCCTAGATTAAGAGTGAAAGTCGCTGCGAAGACTTCAAATTACTACCGGCAGCGAAGAAACGAGTGTCGCTAGCAACGCTAATGATGGTTGCAGTATGAGCGGCAGAACGTTGGTAGTTTTGAGCATTACCTGTTCCGATGTCAAATGCAGATGTTTTTCCTCTCGATCGACCCGATCCACTTGCTGAGGAAGGTTAAGTTGGTGCGTATTGGAGGGATTTCAGCTGAACAAACTCTGGTACACGTGAACCAAAACATCGAAACGAATGTTAGCTGTTTCGAAGAAAGGTTATGTGGAGATTGTTTCATGTACTTTTACGATTGATCATCCATTAAAAGGCGATAAAAAGGAAATATTGTATTATGTAAAGTTTTCATTTAAAGAAGGGTCTATTTTCCATTTCTGAAATCGTTACATAACAACCGAGAGTTGCTTATCTCACTTGGTTACTCAAAACCGTACATATTTTGTAACCTTCTCGTTTTCACTTCGGTAAAATGCACTCAAAAATTGCATCTTCTCTACCCCAAGCTGCATTCCGATGTACGAGAGCAGCAGGTTTTTATTTCTCCTGCTTTCCTACACCCCTCTCTCTTAGCCCACCGTCACAGCTCCAATCCGGACGAAGCGTTGTCAAGCGAAAATTATCGTCATAGCACGAATTCCTGCGGTGCATTGTTTTGTGGTCCGCGATATCACGGGAAGCAATCCGCTTCGAGTGGTACCGTGACGTGATCACTGCGCAGCACGTAACCGAAGCTTCTTGCGAAGATGCGCCACAAAACGGAACCTCATGAATCGACCGATTGGAGTATGTTCCAAGGTTACGACGAACGATCATCATCATCATCGCATCATCGTTTTGCTAACCTGTCCACAACGCTAACCATTAGTGTCCCGCTGGAATGGGAGATCTAGACGATTTGGCGATTAAATCTCGACACATTGCGACGATGCGACTCAAGAAGGGTTTTCTGAAGGTTAGGTAAAGCTGCTAACTCTAACGCTGGTTGGGGAGTTAATTCGCCACTGCCTGCCCAGCACAATGACGAAGCATCGAAATGTCCAGTGATTGAGTGCAAGATGGCTAATCAGTGCTTGAGGTTGCCGAAGAAAAGTCTCCTCATACATTCCAGAGAATTCCACCGCTTTTCTTTGTCTCCGGTCTAATTAGTCATCCAGTACGCTGATTTCTGGGTGCTTGGACATGAAAGAAAAGAAAAAAAAAAACATCCTCCCTCTCTTGGTAAGCTCCTTAGTAATAGGGATGAAAATTGCAGCACCAACGGTGTACCGCTAAGCGAACGAAGGTACAGTAAGCCCTGAACCGAACCGAAAGTCCCGCATTGCGCAACTAACAAATTGAAGCCACTGCCAGGGAACCGGGATCGAAGTGACGCCATGAGCGCCATCAAGCATGGAGAGACGGTCATTCGTTCCAAGCGTGACTTCGATGTTCTTACCCGGACAAAGAGCCACCCGGACTGGACGACAGGGAGATTGATGTAATTCTTTCCGATTTTCTTCACCAAACCAAGAACCAAAGCATCGGAGGAAACCGGTGTTTCGTTCCGTATGCCCTCTGTACGGTGAGAGCCTCCCAGGTTGCCCTAAACTTGCTCAACGGTTTGTGTTGTGTGGTTGTGTGAGTAATGCCCACACATGCGTTTTATGGCATGACACATCTGGAGAGGAACGAAAAGACGACGAGGCATCTCCACATTACCAGCGGAGAGACTAGCAGACTTCGCTTTCGTCAGTCACAAACCGGTTCCCTCTTTGGGGGGGACAGAGTCGATACAAACCAGGTGGAAGATGAGTGAAGATATTTATTACCGTCATATGCCTCACACACACGTGTAGTCTTTCCGATTACACCGGCATACACCTACCCATGCACCGAACGTTTCGTTCCTAACCTCCAGCGCTTGGGGCGAATCAGGTCCTGAACTTTGTACGATCATTGAGCCACTAGCCGGGATGGAGGATTTGGGGGGCGGGCTGAGCCATGCCGAACCGTGTCATTGCCTCGCAACTAACCAAGGAGCGATTATAGCGTCCGGAGTGAGGATCGTGACTCCCAGGTGATGGTATATACGATATAAGCCGAAGTTCCTGTAGAATTTTGCACCGAGTGTCGGTAGTGCAATTTGCTCTTGTTCGGGATACGAGTTCGAAAAGTCCCAATAACCGGGACTGGGAATCTTACTCGAGGTCAATATCATGGCAATAGCAGGAGAGGGAAACACACGGAAACACAGGAAAGATTTAAACGAGCGTAAAGCAAAAAGCCCATTTGTCCATTTCGTTCTTGGGCTCTTCTATTCTCGGTTCTAACCGATTTAGAACCATACATTTTTGAAGATTTTCAAAGCATCTCCTTTTTTTATTGGACATTTAACATCGGACCCGACACATTATGTGAGGAATTAATGTTGAACATCAGAGAAAAGAATGTGGGGACTGATTTAAATTTTTGATTGCTTTTTGAAAAAAAAAACGAATTAAGCTCGAAGTTTAAGATTTCTTTTAATTCTCCTTTACACTCTTTTCTTGACCAAACTTTTACTTTCTACGTTTTAGCTAGAATCCTTCATGCGCAGCATAATTGTATACGATTTTCACTTTCACTCTAAATTTCGTAATCCATTACTTCAGCCAACATTTCTTAGCTTTGTTTATTACCTCAGTCAAATCGACCGGGCAGGTCTTGAACTTTTCAGAGCGTGATCAGCTGATCCGGAGCGCGCCGGAGCTAATGAATTTGATCATTTACACTCTCGTTTGGCCGACCCCGTCCGGCGTGAAGGACGCAACGAAACGTTTAAAATTAGCAGGTGAATTTTATCGTCCGCATCAAACTAGCATAATACCAAACGAAATTCAAACGATCTGTAGGAGAATTACAGTAGCTCTCGCTAATGGAATTACGTATGGCGGAAGGTGCACACTCTGCCTACGAAAAAGGGTATTCCCAACCGACAGCATTTCATTAAGGCTGCACCGAACCATGAGACAGTTCGGTTTCTTCACGCGTTTAGCGCTTCCGTGGTGTGAGGCCCGATTTGTTACACCGAAAATTATTACATTCTACATGTGCTTTAGGAAGTTTTATTGGATTAAAAACGATAAAGTGGCGCAAGGCTTCAAAAGAATTCTGCGTGCTCGCGGACCCGATCGATAATATCATATTGTCGCGTAAGCCCCCAGCGAGCGTCATCGTAGCTGATTTCACGCGTGGACACACGTTTAGTTGTTGGTGAGTCGTAGATTCGTGAAGGGCACCGTGGTCCGTTGTTTTGTCGTTTAGTTTTGGTCACGTCTCTTCCGTCATGATGGCAATGATGATATTCTACCGTCCGTGTGTGCCCGTTGCCTTCCGTCCCGTTTCAAATGTTCAATTCATTAAGCATCGATCTACGCAAAAGAAAAATCTAAACAAATAAACAATTTATATCTCTGAGCACGGTCGCTTAATGTGATCGTTTTTATTCACCATACGAAATCGAACCGTTAAATGGGTGAGTTCGGTCACAGGTTGACCTTAACATTAACGTCCACCTCTGGTGACGTTTGATGGACGGTGACGGCCTGGTGGAGATGTACACGCACTCATTATTGAACCGTTTGGAATGCTCTCAATTGGATATATTGGGACTCGAGCTAGACCGGGTTGAACACCCCGTTCAACCTTCATCACAACCTGCACAAATCACAATTTTGATTTGCATTGTTTGCCGTAGAACCACGACATCGATAAACACGGAACAATAAATGAGTCATGGTGGGTTCACTGTTTCACTCACACGAATGCCCTTTATGGTATTATTCAGTGAGAAGAATATTAATTCTACTGACTAACTTCCTTCTTGCTTTACAACTCATGCGATCTGGAATGTTTACCGCACAAACATGAACACTTTTTGCAGCCATTTCCGTTCGGTTTCCTGCTTTTTCCACGAAAACATGATCAACGCACCGGCGGTACTAGACATTAAAAGCCTCATCCCATCTCGCCGATTGATTGCCGTTCGAACAAAACCGACCGAATGACGTAATTTGATCGTGCGCTCGCAACCCAAACGGTCGGTGCCGTCAACAGGGGCAAAAATAAAGCCAAAACGATCCCGCTGCAACGCAACCAAAACAACTTTTGCCATGTCCGGTTGGTAAGCAGCAAAAAAAAATACGCCGTGTATCACAAGTATTACGGCGCATTTCATCATGGTAACCAGTGAAGGAAAACGGAGGTTCTGGTTTTATCAGTTGCGCACCACCATTTTTTGGGTGGCAAAAAGATGAAAATGAGATGGTTTACATGCTACTGGAAGCAGACCAATCAAAGTGACGAACAAAGGGCGTCATTTGGGTAGATGCTTGTGGCTTGTTTTCTTCCCCCAGATTCGCATAAACCGAAAATTCCCGAATGGTCGGGTAACATTAAACAGTAAACAGGTCTGTGCAACAGATGTCCTCCCGTTCATCTGGTCGTCATCGATGGGAAAGTCCTTCGTGAGTGGTGGTTGTCAGGTTGTTGTTTCTCGTTGTTTTGTTTATGAACCAGTTTCTTCACTTGACGTCGAGATACTGGTCGTATCTCAATCGATCGTTTTTCTTCCCTTCATCAATATATGAATTCGTCAGGCTTTTGAGCGCTCTTTAAAAATTTAGTTTGCACTTTCATCCGGATCTACAACCTCCGTCAGGGCAGTAATAGCTCTTGGACGTACGCCATCTTATACTTCTCCTTCTCCTCTCCCCTCATTACACACAAAAATGTGCCGCCTAAGTAGAAGGCAACGTTAAAACTTGCTTAAGCACCAACCGAAACCTAACCACCACCGGTAGGCAAAACCATTACATGATCGAGATTTCCCGCCCTGATCACTGCAGTTCCCTTCCAGATTGGCCTTCCTGCAAAATTTCTATCGCTCACCAAACCAGAAAACCTGATGTTTTGCGTAAAATTGAAAAAAAAACCGCTGGCACACACAAACACACCAAATGTTGCGTATTTACTTCTTCGGGGTAAAATTTCAACAGAGCTGCGGTGGGTGGGAGCTGCCACATTGGTGAACCGTGGACAACCTGTCGCAGTGGAGGCGAAAATGGTACGAGAGAACAGGTTAGCCCAGAAGGCAGGTTGGTGGGAGCGGTTGGGGGGGCGACCATCGAAGCGACGTTTCCAGAAAAGAGATCTCCCCAGCCCAAAAACACGTGCGCAGATTGCAATCGACGCGTTTCGTTAGTTCGTGAGGTAGAATCATTACTATAAATTCAGTGTGTTATGATGCGGACACTATATGGCGGGCATCTCGGTGTTTGTTTCACGCTTCTAGTTCCTTCTGTTGTTGTTGTCTGCCCACATCGGTGACACATTAACGTGCATTGCGAAGTTTCGCGCATTGCTGATAAACATGGATTCTAGAAGCTTTTACTGTTTACGGGAACTTTGTTCCCAATACGTGCGAATGTGTTCTTATCATACAAATTTGCACTTGGCATTGCAAAGATTGCAATCATTCTTCCATTCCCCGTTCGCTTACGACACACTCAATCGATGTTCTTTCGTAGTAAAGGAACACGTGATTTATCAAGCGCTAACCCACAACGCAACCTTACGGTAGAGTTTCGCCAATTATCACGCCGAGGAAACAACAAGATCTAGTTCCAAACAGCCAAATGAATGTTGGTATCTTGGTATAGCTTAATGGAAAGCACCCGAAACAGATCAGTTGTGACCTTGTGTCCCCATCGAACCAGAGCTGAAGCAGAATGAAGGTTTTGCGTTGCGTTTTCTCTTTATTTGACACGCTTTGCGCTATCGGATCGGAAATTGTTCCTTCGTAAAGCTGACGGGGTTTGTAAGATAAAGCGTCAATGGTTCAGCGTGACTGTGGGTCGTGATAAAACTGGACCACCGTGTTATCACACACCTTGAACAATATTTCGTTTGAAAAGCCACCCGAAAAGGGAGTGGGATTGGTACATTACCGAATACATTAGGCACCCCAACCAGTCGAACATGTTCGTCATTGATAGCTGTGAAATGGACTTAATGATCCTTAATTTGATTAGCTCGTATGATCGAATGTTTTCATATTTTGCTCGAGAATTAGCACTCGGAAAGGTTGCGGAGGCACACAATGACAAAGACATACTTTCCATCGTTCGTGGTGGTATGGAAGCTACTCATCCCATACATATGCTCTATAAAATTTCACGTTCTTGGCTGGTGGAACGGAATGCGCAAAAGAGGCGCCGAACACTGGCGTAACAGTTTAGCCGTACGGTCACGTTCAGGTAGGTACGGTTTAGAAGCCACCCGGGACGAGCTGCACACATGCACCCGAGCCACTTCTAAGCGTCATTTACTTCATTGCTCTCACCAAGGCACGTACGCGATCGGATGCCAATTGCGGTAGCAGAAGACCGCTGGACAAACAAAGTAATGCGGCGTCTTCGATCGTGCATAACGACAGTTCCAGCAGCGGTTGACATGCATTGCATTCCTCAGTTCAAGGTTTGGTCTGTACAAGCCAGTAGTCACAACCAGTCGTTCGGGGGGGGTCCAGTTGGAAATGCCCAAAAAGATTCCTGTTTGGGCGAAAACTTGATCACCTTTCTCGGTGACCTTGAACGCTTGACTAAAATCAACTTTCGCATACTGATATGTGATTACAGGTATTTTTGCAAAATAAACATGATCGAATACAGCTTACCTGCACGGATACGGGAAATAATCACTACGGTACTGGACACTTTTAATTTTTACCACCGAACTACACTGTAACTGGAAGATAAAATTTAAACAAACGACATTACTTCACCGCACTGGTATCGATCGTGTAGATAGTATGATGGATCAACAAATTAAGTTTCACTTTGCAAAAGATCCAACAAACTATCTATAAAGCACTACAGCGATATTCGAGGCATACACTAACGATCACGCATCACGATAGAACACGAATAGAACTGCGATCACTTTAATTTGAAAAAAAAACAGGGATTCCATGTGCTTTATCCAAGCTGCGGTTAGGAAAGCTGAGACTTCTTCGCATTAAGTTTGAAATTGCCTTTTTTTAGAAGGATAGAAACAAAAAGGACGCGAGAACACACATTCACAGCACACACACACACACACAAATACACCCTTCGGCAGAAGGAAAAGAACAATTCTTTTGCAGGTTTATTAACTACCAAAAGCTTTGCAAATACACAACACAACAATGGCAAGATTAGAAACCTATTAAGATATCAATATACGCAGGCAAGTTGCACTTGCAAACTTGAATTGTTCTGCATAGCTTTAATCACACTCACCGTTTGAAGAGGAACACACCGATGTATTAAGCCTTTGGGCAGAGAGGCACAACAATTTTAACAGACACCGCAGTGTTTGTATCGAACGGAGTCTTCAAAAGAAGAAAACATCGCTAGTGATGTGCGCTCGGAGCTTCGGAACTGTGCACCCAATTAACCATTCGAGCAGTGCGGACGAGTGAGGTATGAAGTTCTAATAGAAGAGCATAAGCGACACATTATTTGCGTAGCTGAACCAAGGTATATGAATAGTTAGAAGGTAAAGTTGCCCAGAGCAAATTGACATTTCTCAACATGACATAACACTTCTTGTGTTTCTAT
>AXCM01008901.1:0-11193 GCA_000473375.1 Anopheles culicifacies | reverse complement strand
CCACTTTGTTAGAATGGCTTTGGCTGAAGAAGGAATAATAAATCCTACAGTCGGACGTCATCCACCCGTACGGAAACCGAGTGTGTACATATGTGAGCACACGGTTGCTTTTTCCACTTCCTTTGGCCAATGGCCGTCCACCATAGCGGGTGACATCTATTGAAACATTGAACCAACCAACAAAAAAAAAGCCGAAAAATTCCAGACTTTGGTTTGCAGTTCAATGTGTTTTCACGGGCTTTGCCTTAGCGCTGCGCTCGGTGAAAAATGCATTCGCTTTGGTAATACGGGTAAGGTATGTACACCTCAACAATGAAGCGGGGTGGGGAGGATGGAAAATTGGCACACACTCACACACTTTCGTGTAGTAACCTTGTGTGAGCGGTGAGCCACGCGCTGGCTTGCATGCAAATTTGAGCTCTGTCAATGATTAATGATTTTTTATTATTTCTGTTTGAGTTTTGTTTCATATACGATTGTTAATCCTTTTCTGCTTGTATAACCAACACGAACGCGACTGTTGGAATGAGCGTGTGGTGGAGATGGCAGAGGAAAACATGAAAATCGGAATGCAATAGCATTCTGTGCTCACGGGAAAATATTTTTCTTAATAAGGCCTATTTGTTCTACCAGAAGCAATAATGCAAGTTTTCCGCTGTACTTTTGGATAAATTATTAAAAATTCTCAATTTAGCTTTCTTTTGAAAACATTTCTTACATTCCGAGAGTTTTTAATTTATGTTACAATTTGAGTTGAGTTATGTTCATCAATCCTTTAATTAAACATTTTCTATTCTTTTTATATTAAATTAGACGATATAAAAGACACTATTTAGCATTTATTGGGAATATACTTACACTCACAGACTGTCCTGTATTGCCAAAGTATAGATGCATCTTGTTAGTTCCAAATGAACGGCCCTTTTTTGGAAAAACGTGTGTGAAGTTTCTTTCATTCGCTAAGGACAATAATCCTGTTCAGCTTGCTAGGGACCCGCACAGGATTCAAATTTGCCACCCCCTCACACTCTCTCTCTTCTTATCCTCTTTATGCTTTCCCTTTTGACAGACGGGATTGTTCCCAGTTTTTGTCGGCCAGTCGGTGAGCAATAATTCAATTTTAAAATCAATTAAAAAATATTCTAATTACGGACAATTATTGTTGCTACCGAAATTGTTCGGTCTCATTGGGCTGTTTTGGGGCGCTTTGTTGTTGTTTTTATTTCGAAACGAATGAAGCATATACGGTACTGGAATGTGAGCACCCGGACAGCATCTGGAATCGAATAATGCTGATGACGACCGGGGCTCCAAAGTTCCCAAATGTGATCAATTGCATTTTGTTCCGGTTGGTTCTTGCATTTTTTGAGATTTTGTTTCTCATTTTTCTACTTCTTCTTCCTCCCATTTGGAAGTTGTTGTTGTGCGACTTTCTCACACTTTGCATTCTGGTCATGGCATCCAGCTGCAGATGAGTGCCACCGCATCCGAAATTCTTACGAACGGGGTCCAGCACAGAAGGTGGCACCGTTTCACGACTGGGCCCCGAATTCTTCCCAACGATCGCGTTGAGGAACACACACACACACACACTTTGCTCATTGATTTTCGGCAATAGACGCTGGACTACGGCTGGGAGGGACCTCCACCAAGCATATAAGGAGCGGGCGCCCAATTTTAAAAAGCGACCGCCTGCTAATCGAATGACCGGCTGCAGCGTACGTACGAGTGTTCATACATTGGCTACTTTTGTTATAAATACATGCCGGAATAGGTCAGCATGGTACGGCCATCACCCGGTGGTGGCTGGTGGACTGATCAATCGGTTGCTAATTGTACGAACCGTACAGTCTAAGCTTAACATGGATTAGGGTGACATTTGCAAACAATCCAATTTGCATGCAAACGCATGTAACGATGGGCATGAGATGGGTGTTTTTTGGAGTTTCGAGACCTATCAGGACGCAGGACAGGTAGTTTAATCTTCACTATAATGTTTATGCTGATCCCATCATACATTAACGTTAACATTTATTACGCATTTATTATTTATTTATTTATACCGTAAATGTTCAATTAAGTCGTGTTTTTTTTACAAATTTCTTTAAAATATTATAGGCATTCCAAGAAATAATAAAAATTGCAGGAAAACGAACATTTAATTTAATTTTAAGAAATTAAAATTGTCTACTGCTTCACATGAAATACAAATCGTCTGTTTGCGATACAAACAATAAAATGACCATTATGAAGCCTTACAAGTGGTTGGAAAATAGTTTTGCCATACTGATTTTAAAACTAGTACGTATGTGCTGATTCAAGGCACTCATTCATGCTGAATCCCATCAAATTCGGTGAAAGTTGGTTAGGTAGTTGAAGTGGATATCGCTACTTTAACTCTTGTGTTTTCATGCGTTACTTCCGTGCAACGCACGGGAAGTTACGATTTATATCAAAGTTACACGTTCCATTCATGAATGCAGCTCAGAGGCAAAGCTTTTAAATGGCTTAAAACGAGAACTGTTATTTCCCACTAATCGCTTCCAGCGAGGAATTTGTTGCCGAAACCATTCACAATCGGTCGCATTTGGTTGGGACGAAACCACCGGCGGAAGTGAGTGAGAGAGGCTTTTCCGACTCCGGAAAATGCAACACTGCGGCGGGTGGAAATTTCTCCCGCTTGTGTGGACACCCATACGGAGTGAAACCATTTGCTGCACCGAGTGCCAAACGCCAGTTAGACGTTTTCCACGTAGCAGTTAAAGCCCGGGTGTCGACTGACGGTTTCCACCAACCGCACGATCGCACATCTTATGACTGGCACGGATGATGCCGATGGATGACGGTTACGGTCAGAACATGTATATCGCCGTATCTATAGCATCTTCAAAGTACCAGGCTGTCTGACCTTCACAGCAGCGACCCTGTTTTTCTTATAGTTTTGTTTTGTTTTCCTCAGAAAATGTGAAACCAAATCTATCGCAATAGGGGAAGATCGAAACGCTTTCCCTACTGCCTCATAAGCTATACATACGTGTATTCGTGTGTGCGTGTGTGTGTGTGTTTAGTTTTTCCATTAATTTTTGCCCCCTCTACGAGGCCATGAAAAATGTAAATAGTCAATGTATGACAATTTCCGCTCACGCTCCCGCACAGACAAATGGATGAAGCCGACGCAAACTAGTGGAAGCGGAACCATTTGTCGGGACGGTCGGAAAAACTGCATCCGCTGCGAGAAATACGAGACGAGCCGCGTGGTACGGGTGCGCCGAAAATTCCTCGAACAGCACGCAGGGGTCGCCGCCGAAGTTAATGACCTTCACGATATAAATAAATCCTACGAAATACGCCGCCGGCGTCTTGACGCTTGGAAGAGTTCGTTCGATGGGAATAATATCGCACCGAGTCAGGGAGAGTGAGCGAGAGGGTTGAAATGAACTAAATAAAGTTGAGATTTGGCCGACTCGGTAGGAAAAAAGGGGGAACTAGGAACTAAAAATAATATAAATAATAATAGCAGTTGTAATAACCGATGACTAGGTTGAACGGGTGGATGGGACGATCCCGTCGCAGAGCGGCAAAGTGTGAACGAAAGCGATAATCACGACGGCAGCTGCAATAGTCACAGAGCATTCACATCGCGGCGTGTTTCTCAGCTGTGCGTGAATGATTGTGACGCGCGCAGGTTGATCTAAGCTCGATTTTCTTTGAAAGAAAGCTAAGTTCGTGTTGATTTGAAAGAGCAAAACTATTTCAATGTACAATTTAAAACAATTGTGATTTTTAAATTAACTACTTAAGACAGGAAAGACATCTCTTTTTGTCTCAACATTATATGCAGCATCATCTTCAAGGCACTTGGTTGACTAATAACACAAACTTACGGAAGAATAAAAATGATAAAAAGGTCTTAGGAATTTGCAATTAGTTGACATGCAAGTCGATTAAATTATTTATTCGGATATATACTAATACTTCATAGCTCCAAGGACTTCAGAACACAAGATGTAGAATGTAAAATTCTCAAAGATCCCGCATGGGGACGATCTGGGAATTGGTTGAACAAATTTTAACAGCCAACTACATCTCAGCATCAAAACAACTATACTTTTGCAGGATAATGTATTACTGTTCGTCCTTCAGGGTACATATTCCGAGATATCCAAAACCCGAATGCTGTAGGACCACATTTCCAAAACAGGAATAACAAAAACTCTTTTTCCCCGTGTTGTATCGCCATAATCAAAAGTTAAACTCATGCACACAGAGGTACGCCAGTCGTGATACATATATTCAGCGGCCCAGTCATACCAAGGCATAATGACGGTCAGGAGCATGTCGGGAGTCCTTGTGTGGGCCAGGAAGCACAACATAAACATAAACATTGTTCGTCATTAATTCAAATTTGCCCGAATGTTTGGCCCGCTACTCGTATGTGTACTTCCTCCGGTTTGTGCTGGAGAAGGGGGACAAACGGAACGGGGGAATCCTTTTTTTCTTCTTCCCCTGCTGTTTCTTGGTGCAACATTAAGCATGCGTGGGTGTGTTTGCAGGGCAGAGCGTAGGATGAATGTGTCCATGCATGTTGAAGGTGTGTATGTGTGTTATTTTTCGAGGCTCCTGCCTTGACTGACTCTAATGCCGACTCACTGCGCGTATGCTATGCATCATCCATGCGGAGAACTGTGGTGTCCCCGTACCGAGGTTTTCCCTCCTTCCAGGGGACGACCGCCCGCTCACCGCTTGCAGCAGGATAACCACCATGGGGGTTGACGCAGAAACGACGCGTTGTTGTTCCCCCAACTGCCAGACGACAGTTTCTGCAGTTTGTTGGCTCGCGGTCGCACTCTTTAAATGTCACATGCTACCCTTCACAAGCCACTATTTTACCTCCCCCTTATTGTGAAGCGCAAGAAAATGAGCGTCGGGAGAAATAAGAAAGAAACACGCGACTACCACAACTTCTCGCCTCATTCCAACTGCCTGCTCACTGCTGCGTAGATGGATTCCGTCATTCACGTATCGTTACCATTTGCTTCCAACCTTCTACATTCGCCCTTCCTTTCCTGCTTCCTGCTCATTCGCCCATCCGTGTCCGCAAGAACGCAAACATATGGTGTCGATGACTCACTCGTCGCCAGTTTTCCATCTTACCCGCGCCTCTACCATTAGCTGTTACCACACATCGGGAGGTTCACTTTTACGCGAGGATAAACTAAAACGAAGGGAAACGCGAACGAATTCCTGGCTTATAGTTTAGGTGTCTGAATGTTTGTTTTTTTCCTTCATCCACTTCTTCGAATCTGGAAGATAGTTTGCCTCCCTTACGGAACATTTTCACTAGTAATGGTTATTTTTTCTTCTCTTCTATCTTTACTTCTCCATTGCATTCCCGTCCAAAATGACATGGAGAAATCAATTTTCCGTACATTTACCCAGCCGGCACTATTTGTTACTATGGTGCAATAAATATTCAAATCATTTGTGGATGAGCGGTGGGAGTGCTGCAAGCCATAGCTGCAGCGACAACTGCCCACAGATTCGAGGGCACTGATGCGTACTCGACGTATATTCATCGCAA
Source organism: Anopheles culicifacies (assembly GCA_000473375.1). Classification (NCBI taxonomy): domain Eukaryota; kingdom Metazoa; phylum Arthropoda; class Insecta; order Diptera; family Culicidae; genus Anopheles; species Anopheles culicifacies. The sequence goes on along the minus strand of AXCM01008901.1, from coordinate 5,612 downwards.
CTAATGGTAATGGGTTTTGTTCTAGTTGCAATTCTTCGGAACACGATCGGGTAGGATTTGGGAAGACTGATTTTTTTTAAGTTGCCCAAACATTTGGAGGAAATTTTCTAGATTTCCTGAAGAAAACTAAATTATCCTTACTCCAAGATTGGTTTATGAAGATCCCGAAGTTTTCTTTTTAATGAGATACTCTATTTGTGTACACTTCAAATCTTAGAAGTATCTAATGCTAATGATTTTAAGATATTCTTTCGTCCTTTTTCATGAACAAAAAACCCCCTAAAGCATACACACGAATATGTTCAGGCAGACGGGGGAGAAGAAAAAAACATGTTAGAAAATCATACAAAAGTTGAAATGAAATTCCAGCAGCACGGTTAAACTATAATTAAATGTACGAAATTATTAAAAATAACTCGGCTAAACTTACTACTACCAGCTCGACGAGGAATTCCAGGGCGGATGTGAAGCCACTTGGCTGCCTTATGCTTTCCCATGGGCAACCATGGGCAAAACTTTCCCGCTTACGGACTACTGTAACTAATCAGTTTTATGTTCGTTGCCCAGTGTCCGAAAATTGCATTCCATCCCGGTTGAGCCACGGGTCGGCAAGTCGTAGAATTTCCAAGAACTGGTACGGGCGAAAAGTTGAAGCATCCAAGAATGATGCACCTCAAGAAGCTGTGGATAAGCGAGGGTATGGGGAGGTGCGTGGAGGAAGGGGAAGTGTGCCGCGCTACAGAAATTGTAACACTCTCAAGGTGGTGTGCTAGTTGTTGGGAAAAGCGAGATGAGAAAAACAAACCCTTAACCTCAAAATCCTGCCTGGTGTTGGAGCGATTTACCTTCGAGTGTAAAAGGTGCATCCCCGGAGCACTCGTCTGTGTGCATGTAAGTGTACATATTTTATTATGTCTTCGAAAGGAATCAAATGTCCGTCGTAGAATGGCAAACAAACACACGCATACATACACACACAAAAAAAGAAAAAAAAACACACACACACAAGTGCACCGGAACCTCAAACAATCCGGAGGACCGGCGGATGCAACCGGATGTGGATGAATCTAATTTATGGAGCCCGGTGATTTACGGGCAGAAATTTGTTAATGACCATCCTGATTGCTCTGCTGCGAGTGACAACTAGTGGGCGGATGGTGATGGTAGGTAGATAGGTAGCCTGCAGAAAAAGTTCTTCAATCTCAAGCATTCGCCAAACCCGCGCATGGTTCCTGCCTCCAGCCAGGCACGGGTTGTAAGCCAAATCCCCTTCGAAAGCTTCGAATAAAAAGGGATAAGCTAATTCCCGGCGAAGGTGAGCTGGCAGTGACGGAAGCGGACGTAATAGCTGGCAGGTGAGCCATTCCTGCTGGCAGCGTCAAACCCGGAATTGATTGCACCCAGAATTCCAGAGCGACCCAGAGCGAAGTGAAGATGCCATGCTTTACCTGGGTTATTACAGGACTTCCTACGAACGTTCGGCTGTAATCTTTTCGTGGCGTGTGCGGGAGGAGGAGTAGCGGAGAGTAGGGTGGAGGGGGTTGACAATAAAAAAAATGAAACAAAACCCAACCTCAGGCAACCTATCCTTTCCGAATATCTGGGCATGGTACGGGAGGTATAATTGTAAGTGTACGTAGTAAAGCGTTTCCGGCGTGTTCTTTATCCTTCCTGCGCCGTGCTCCAGTTCGCTCCTGGAAACGATTTAAACTATAACGAAAAATATGTAGAACCGTTTCGTCTGCCACCATCCTGCCAGGTACGCCCGGCCGGTCCTCTACGTCTTCAGCATTTTGACAGTTTTTAAAGACAGTTTGAACTCACTCCGCTTCCCGCAAAACCCAAAACTACCCAGTAACCTGTTTCGAGGACATTGGTGAATAGGCAACACCAGCTCTTTCCCTCCCCATCCCCCCTTCGCCCCTTCGTAACTGACCTTTGAATGGTCCCGTCTCGGTCCACACCCTCTCACATGGGCAAGCTCTTTGGGAAAACGAAAAACCTCTTCAAAACCAACCTTTGTGTATTACGGTCGGGAAAACGTTGATGTTGCGTGCGACACAATCGTAGCCCCAGCGTGGGGCACGGTGCTTTGCATAAGTTTTGTGCAAATTAATTTCGTGCATAATTTCATGCCAGTTCTTCCGATTCCGTGCGTATTTTCTGAATGGAGGACTACTTGTCACGATTTACCCTGGCCTACGATGGAGCGTCATATAAATTGTGTCTCACCTTACATTTGCTTCTTGGTGTTTTTTGGTTTGCTCTTCCATTTGTGGATTGTCGTATTTGTAATGGAAAACACAGTAACAAGGAAAGGTAAGGAAATAAGTAAGCGAAGAGCGCCGTGCAGCGGCTTAGGCGTGGAATGGGTGGCGAAACGCGTCCTGAAAATTATATATACATTATTGCTTTTTACTGCTCAACAGTAAAGGGCTTTTCGCAGCACTGTGACAGGGCTAAATTTCTTGTTCTTTTAAAGACCCTACAAACATCCTACAAAACAGCACGAGCCCGTCACAAACGCCGATTGAGTTGCGGGCGGCAACTTCATGTAGCAGGTTCCTGTCAAAGCCGTTGATTGTCGTGCAAGTCCAGAAGGTAAAAGTTTCTCAACACCAAACTACTTCCGCATTGCGGAAACTCCCCAGACCGTCTCGTGTAGTTCGTGCCGAGCGGTTGTGTTGCTTCGAGGTTGCTTGTGATGTGTTTCGCGTGTTTCGCATCCAAAATGCTCATTGACTAGCGGCATCCTATTACCTACCGACCAGGGTAAGGCACATTCACATTGATAACTGAAATTTAGAGCAGCTAATTATGCCAAAACAGCCATTTCAACCTTATGGGGGGGCTATACAAAATATAGCGGAGGCTTCACATCCCTAGGAACTGATTTATGGAACGTTGTTGTGGAAATAGGTCTAAAATGTCTGGAGTAATCTCAGACAGAGAAGTAAAAGCCAAAACATTCCATGAAGAGAGCGAAAACAAAAACAGAATGTCAATACACCTATGTATAATGATGATTCCGATGTTGCGCCCACTATTGACTGTCCAAAAGGATATTTATCGCTGTTCGAATTTTTAGCTCAAGGGAATTTGTAAGAGGGCTTGGATCTCCAAATAGATCTTCTTAGATTACTTGGTCTTTAGAATCCTAGGGAATCTTCTTAAAGGACCCTCAATATCAAGTACAGTAGGAATATTGTAGAACCCCAGGAAGAGCTTCGGTACCATCTGGAAACATAGAAACATTGGGGATGTTGCAATACTGCTGATTATCTTGTTTTAAGATTTTATCGAAATATCTAAGACGTGTCCTCTGGTAAACGAGATGCACTACTTGAGGAGCTCTAAGCAAAACAGTGAGAGAATATTCATAGGAAGGTTTTCTCAATTCAATCTCGTTTTATCACAATAATTTAATCTTGACACAAAAATAAGCTGAATCTTCTTACCCTTCCTTAAGATTGAGTTAAACATGTAGAAACTTCTTCAAATTTTGTGTTACTTTTTTATTCCAAATTAGGCCTCTAGAAGAGATTTTAGATTTCTTACAACGAGTTTACTTTGTAACGACAAATAGCTTTAATCTAAGCCCCATTTTCGACGTTAAACTTAATTGATGACGAATTCTGGGAGGGTACAATTTATTCGGATAACAATTAACGATATGCTCCGATAAGGCCGAACAAAGAGTGAATGGAACGTGGAAATGGTCCACAATTACTATACCTAATGTTTGTTCCGGCAAAAACCAGATCCAGAAGATCCAGATGGTGGCAAATATCTTGATTTCTTTAGACGAGTTTTTGTGGAGATAAAGGATTCGTGACGTTTGAGAGGGCAAAAATGGAATGGAACAATAAAATAGTTTTTTTCTTCTTTTTGTTCACACTCACTATTTCCTTACGCATTTGTGAAATAATTTGAAGCAAGGTAGAATCACTTGAAATTCTTCTTTGCACAATTGGCGAATGGGGTATGTTTTTTTTGTTTGTTCTTTCTTCGAGCATCCCCAGCGGAAGGCAACCAGTTTAGTGAAACGGTGAGGGGAAAAATCAAAACTAGTTGGTAGTGAGAGGATGACCGGGTGGGGAAGGAAAGAGCCCAGTTGGCAAGGATCTAGTTTCAATCTCTCCCGGCAGCACCGAGCCGCTCGAGATTGGGTGATAAAAGTTCAATTTAAATTTACCGGAACCCAGCGGTTTGAGCGGCCGGCATTCCCCCGTAAGAGGGGACGATAGGATGGATGGGGAAGAGGGTGGAAAATTGAATGAAAATATTTTGTTTAGCTTCGGCACCGGGTGATTTTGAAATTTATTTTATTTCAGTTTCTATTCATCCTTCTTCTGCCGGCGCGGTGAGAAGTTTTGCCTCTACCTGTGTGACACTGACTATTTCTTGTTCGTTTACTTTCTTGTCTTGTTCGGTTGTTCGCAACATGAGCAAAGGACACCTGATAGGGGGAAAGGGATGGTGGTGGAGGAGGAATCGGTCAGGTATTTTCCATTTCATCAGGTTTTTACTGAAATTTGGTGAAGGAGGCAAATGGTAAATGGTGGGAACAATTTTTGCACAAAACTCTTGGTCACATTGAACAGAAATTCGTTTTTCCGGTATTGCTTGTTTTTTTTGCTTTTCATTTGCTCAGCCTCCCTTTAGTGTCCATTTCTTTGCCTTACGAAGCGAGATGCGTTTTATGTTTGCTTTTATTTTATTTTTTTGTGTTCATTTTTGTATCACAATTGCAATAACTGGAGCAATGAGTAATTTATCACGCTTTTGGTTGCAGTTTTATGCATTATTTTCTTGATTTTTTTAAAACGTTCCTCCTGCTCCTGAGGCATTCAATTTGTCGTGAGAGTCGTTAGCTTTGTGTTGCACAACACAATGATTTATGCTGATAAGTGTGTGTACCGCAAACCGTTCGATTATGTAATGGTGCGGTTGTTTTTTTGGCTACAAATAAAACAATATCTACAGCACACATTAAATCATATCACACAATAGTGGAGCGCTTGGAAATGTTACGATTTGATGGGTTTTGCTCGTAAAACTGGATTAACTAGATATAGAGGAGAGGAAGAAGAAAAACAAGTAAAAAACTCACCGCTTCCCAGTTTATGGTACCTGGTAGGATTTGTGGCAACCTTAAATAAAAAAAAGCACTAACCCAACCCCGATGGTGATGGGTGTTCAAACACATAACCGAAGGATTAACGAACGAAGAGGCAAAAGGGGAAAAGAGGAAGGAAAAAAAACATCTTTTCTATCGCATAAACATTAAGGCTACAAACATCTCCATTTCTGTACAAGGCTTCCAACGTGGCAGATCAAGCCCAACATCAACCCGGCCGCGATGTGGAAGGTTCGCGGAAGGGATGAAAAGTTTTCTACCCGTCCCTTCCACGAGTCCATCCCTTGGTCGTCTGTTTATTGGTGAATTCACTGCTCCTTCCCGCAAGCACATTCTTGGAAGCGTTTTCGTTCAGTATTGCCCAAGGATGTCCAACCCGAAAGCAGATGTTGCTGTTCAATTACTTTTTAATTTACTTATTACGCTATAAAGCTCTAGCAGTCGGTCGGTAGGGTGTGTGTATATATATATA
>AXCM01008895.1:0-14105 GCA_000473375.1 Anopheles culicifacies | reverse complement strand
CGTGGGGCAGAGGGATGATGGAGCATCTTCACGCCAAGTGTGGCCTTTTTTCCGGTAGCACTTTGGGCAAGACAGGCTCACCAACAAAAAAGTGTGATGTGTGTAATGGATACACGAGGGTTCGCCACCAGTGCACTGCGGTAGTTCGTCCGGTCGTTTGGTCGGGATTGGGTTACAACACTAAGCATACACACATACACACACATACAGACCCAGATAGAGGAAGGCAATGATGCACATGCAATTAATTGCACTCTCCTTTCTATCAATCGCGTGATTGGTACGAGGTTTTCAACTTATCTTCGGTCCCGTTTTTCCTAGCTTCATTGCCATGGGATCACTTACGGACATCACCACCATCGGGCACGTCTGGTCACGGTTGTAAAAGCGAGTCAAGTCAAGGATGAGCATCTCCAATCCCATTCCTTCCATCGATACCATCAACCTTCCAATGGTTTTGCTGTAATCGTGTGGCTACGTTTGACTTGAAAGTGTCGTTTTCCTTCCAACTCGGTCTCCCGTACAGTGAATAGTGAAACTGGAACTGGATCCAAAGTGCCTGTTACCATCACGCGAAATAATCTCCCCGTGCTTGCTGTTCACTTTCTATCTTCCGAAACCTTCGCCCATACCGTTTCGTTTGGCCGCTGCCAAAGCATCGGTTAATGAAATTTTAATTAGAGAAACGAACTACTTCTACCTTCGCTGAAGAACTTCTCAAGAAGTTGGCAGCACATTGCTATGTGCAGGTTCTGCAGCGTGTATGCCCCATACTGTGGTGTGGAGGCAAGCAAGAGAACGCGAGTCACGAGCTTATTTCGCGAAGTCAATCCAATGGATAGAATGTTTTTACCTTCTCGTTGTCGTTTCTTTTTCCCTTTTTTTTTGTTGAGGTTCAAAAGGCAAAAAAAAATGGTGGCAGACAGGTTGCAATCCGGAAGCAAATGTAAGAGAATAATATCCCCCGACCAACTCCCATCAATTGTGAGTGAGAGCAAGGTGAAAATGGTCTACCTGGTGGGAAAGGTAGAAACTTTCCAACTAGCATCGGTCTTTATTTTATTCTATGTTGCTATTTTGCTCGAGTTTCTATGGATGACCTTTGACTGGGTGAGGATGGGGGAGGTGAGTGGTCAAGGGATGCCGCAGGAGACGGGAAATTTGGTGCCAGTTTTGAGTTGTGAGTTTTGTTGCAAGTTTCTCTGTTGTGTCGAAATAGCAAGAGACAGAACGGAAAGAGATCAGTGAATTGTGCGCGATCCTCACTGCCAGGAATAATTCGGAGGATGATTTTCTCATCCTCCTTCAAAATTTTTCCGAAAGCGAAAAGTTTCGCAGTTTTGAATTGAGCCTCCGGTAGATTTCTGACAGCGAACCGTTTGTGTTTGGGTATATTTTCTGGGTTTTTCTTCCTTTCTTGTTGAGCCCCGGTGTTTTGCAGTTCCATTCAACATCACTACCGAAATGCACTTGTTTCGCAAAGGAAGAAAGCTGGCTGGTACCATCACGGTGGAACCCCCAGAATGCCATTTGAAGGGAAATGTTGTTCGCTTAAGTAGTTTGTTCTTTTGTACGTATACCTCAGGCGATACGTTGCCTGCCGACTCTTACCGAGCACAAGCTAACCTTCTTCATTCGAATTTCGTTGTGGTACCGTGGTGTGGTTTGTTTTTTTGTTTCTTACTCAAAACTTTATGCGAAGCGCGAAAACCAGGTGCTTTATATTTTTATTAGAGGTAGGATAATAAAATATGGGTAATTTTCCCGACCTTGTTCACTATCATTGCTACTTTGGGGGGAAGTATTTTTCGGCACGGTGGACGGAGACGCGCCGTTGAGTTATGCCTTCGACCCTAGGTTACGTAAGCGGAGTTAAGCCGTGTAGTTTTACAAGGAAGAACACAGTCAGCAAATGGAGTTATTTTATGCACTGGGAAAGGGTGCTATCGGTGCTTTATGGATAAGTTTTAACCCCGTTAGGATAATTTGCACCAGTTTTGTTGGAGTGGTCGTAATCAAATATAATGATTTGTGTTTTTCAAGATCTGGTTGGAAGGTTGCAGATTGGCATGGTTGGTGCAGATCATTGAAGCAATTTATTTACGATGTTAATTAGGATGTACTGCTTGAGTTAAGTGGGTGGGTTATACATATTTCAGAATATGTTTTCGCTTTTTAATTGCACGTTGCAAGGGGATTATTTTTATGAATTCAAGGACTAAAACATATCCTTCTTTCGCTTCTGCTACTCATTGAAAACCAGCTAAGTATGCTCTAAAACAATTTCTTTCTTTTCTATACGTGATACTTAATAGAAAAACCCGTAGTGTAGTGAGTGCATTTCAGGCTCAAATGTTTGAAATTAAATCAAGCATAATTAATAGTAGCAATCAAGAAAAAAAAACAACATATGCAAAATAAATTGCGATTTGTTTGTTTTGCTTTTAATTATATGGATCTTTGTTTTGATCATCGTGACCGATTGCTTCCCGGAGAGGTGTTAAGTATGTTTAACTTTTCTCGGCCCCAAAACAGCACAAAAACATTACAGTAGTACGATGTGCCCATAAAAAGTGACAAATAACTGCTTACGGCGAACGAAATCACCGTCGAGATTGTACGTATCGCTACTGCCCTGTGTGGTACAGAGCATACAAGCAAGACACAAAAAAAAAGGTACAGCCAGCAGGAAATTTTCATGGCGAACAAAAAAAAAGACAACACACACAGTCACGCATCACGCAATGTCCGGCTAATTAAAATTTATAATGTACACCAAAAACGCGAGAACGTTGGTGGCAGAACGAGGGAGCTGTGGCGACCGTGGTCATCGCAAGTCGGCCACAATTCTACACGACCTCCCACGAAAAAAAGAAATGAAAAATGGAAGACCAATTCCAAATTGTGTGTGTGAAACAGAGGGGGTGTCGGGTGATGGCAGGTGGTATGTTTGCATTTTCTGCCTGTGTTTGTTGGCGATCGACACGCAAAATTCGCTTTTCACAATTCGTTTGCAATATCAAGAGTGTTGAGTTTATAAGAGTCAGAAAGAGAGAGAAGAAAAGTTCGCGAGACACTCCAATATATCAGCCACCGGTGCCAAACGGCAACATTAGCAGCAACAACAATACACCAATCGATAAATTAATGGTGGCTTCCCATTGTGGGCGACCGTGCGACGGTGAATGAAGCGTCCTTAAAGATGCGTCGTATGTTGTTGGCTTCTTTCCTCTCGCCCTGCCATGTGCATGTGTAATTGAACAATCATCGATGGTATCGACTTCCTTCTTGGTCTTGCGGAATTTAGATTAACTTGCATAGATTTTAAGGCATCCCGTGTTTCTCTCGTGTGGAACTGTTGGGTGGAGTGCAACAGCGATAAAACGAACCCTTTGTCGTCGTCGTCGTCGTCGTCATCGACCCGAGCGCGGAAGTTCGTCCATTTTCGACCGTAATGTACAGGAACTGTGGATAAATTCCTTACATTGTAGCGTGCTGCGTTTTCCCGATGCGTTACTCTTCCCGTATCGAATGCAATACTTTGTGCAGTCGTTTTGTACACCCACTTCTTCGTGGATGGGTGTGTGTGTGTGTGTGTTTTTGATCTGCTACACCACCTAACCTTCCTTTGTTGTACGTTTATTTAATCTCGCAAATCTTTTGTATGTGTGTTGCGTCTCCACCCATCTCCTTGGGTTACAATTTTTAGAGCAGTTTTGGAAGCGGTACACCAGCGCGAGATGCATCTTTTGTGGTCGTCTTCCAATCCAATTTCACCCATAAATGGCTGGAACGTGGTCACACAAGGACACTGGCCAGGGTGTGCTAGCCAGCTGGTATGCACTTTCAAGCTGCAGATGACGCCCTAGCTGCTACTGTTTCTGATGGCTTTTGGGAAGGAGGGGCAGGAATGGAAGGATCACGCCACGAAGCGATGATTCGAGTAGGACGGAATTGGCCTTGATATCGTTTTGCCCTTATGGAAAGCGCTGCTTGAAGAAGTTATGCAGAAAAGTATGGTCAACGAGTACGCTTCAAAGTTTTCCACCGATTGGGTTTGTTGGGTATGCGCGCACAGTTGTCTTTCAGTAGCTAGTTAAGTTGGAGAGTGTTTTTGTTACTGTAGTAGAGCTGCGGCATTCCTACAACATGAAGGGCCCACATATGCTCGGGATCGTCTATGAATGGAGCACGTTGCATACGATCGAGTGTACCCTAATAGCTAGGAAGAAGCGAAGACGAAAAAATGAAAGGAATTTCAAGACATTCGTGGAGATAAAGAGATTTTTTAAATAAACTATGGATGGGTACTTTTATTGATAATAGCTCATTGTTTCGAAGGTAAGCATGCTTAAAGAACAGATTAATTACTATGAACATATTTCGAAAATATATTGTTTGCACCATAGTTCTAGAACAGGAACCTAAAGGTTAATACAATAAAGTGTGTTTGATACTCTGATTATAACATGGAATTATTCATTTATTTTTGTATTTCTTCCTAAGAAAATGACTATTTATCCCTGCAAAATATGTTGTAATACAACCAGGGACAACAAAGAATAATTTAAATTCAGACAAATCCAAAATTTCCTTGGAATTATGTGTTTTCTCTTCAAACACCTGGGTCGTATCAGCCTCAGTGAAATTCCCCTCGCTAGATATTAGTCCAACTATATAAAATTTTTGTTTTAAGATTTCATACTGTCTTTTTTGTGACGCTGCAACCTCTAGGTTAGACCATCAGGTTAGTCAATTCTGCGTCTTTCAATCCTTCACCATCTTAGCTCCTTTAAAATTAATATGTATTATACCCAGTTCATGAAACACATTAATCTCTTACCTACACTAGACTTATAAACCGAACCATAAATCTTAAATTCGCTTCAATTTCTGGTAGATGAGTTTTGTTTGGTAAATAAAGGATTAGTTTCATCAGCCATCAACAAACAGCTAGCTGTACCACTTTTCACACCCAGTGTCGGTGTTGTTGCGTCGTTTGCTAAAGGGCTAATCTCCGTTAACATTTGCTCCTTGCTCTTGCCTGTTACGATTCCGCTTCCAGAGGCGCAAGATTATGCCAATGAAGTGTCCAGCGTATTGCCCATCTGTCCATTTGGTCTGTCTATCGATGACCAACGAGCGAGAGTGTCCAACGATTCACACCTTCTTGCCCGCGGTTTGGAGTGTGTAGTTTCTGGTTCTGGTTCGATCGTTCTCTTGATCCACTGTCGTCTCCGTCGTACTCCCGGTATCACCCACGGCTCCCAACGGATGAACCTCGGCAACGACGGGAAGGCTCACTACAAAGTAAGTGTTGCTCCGCAACTGGGACGTACAACAGCCCCCGAGAGGGCTACGGATGGAGGAATTGAGGTTTTAAAGTTAGCTTTCGTTATTTTGCTGATCGTGCGGAAACTGATAACCTTGCGCCGTGGCCGCATTTGCAGGAAACGTTGCGAACCCGACCGGCCCACGGCAGAAAAAAAACCCCGAGTTGTATGGTGGTCGCTGTATGTCCGGCCACAAATATTGGCACACACACACACACACAAACAGAGACAGACCAACCGGACGTACACGGTTGGTGTGATGTGGCGTGGGAAGGCAGGATAAAGCTGCTGATGGAGAAAAGAGAACCGATCGACGGGGATGGGGCAGATGCGGGTGTGTGGTGTAATCTTTCTTCCTTAATCCGACATTTTATTCTTTTCATAAATTTTAAATATTGAATCAGCATCATCTCGCGCGCCCAGTGGTTGTAGAGTGTGAGAGATGGTCCGAATGGGCGACTTGTTGGCCACCGGTTGAACTGTCCACGGCGGTTTGCTACGAAGAACCACACGCAAGGGTTGTGCTGGAAGAGTTGTCCAGCTTCTTTGCCCGTTCTCATCCCTCCTCATCCACCGGGGGCAGGAGCGTACAAGAAGCTGACGGAGTTATACGCGCGCGAGAACGTTGTTTCCTGATGGCAGATAAGGGAGGTGGAGATGACTTGTTCCGTGAAGAGGGTACGGGACAAAGAACAAGACGAGAACGGGAAAGAGACAGATACCGCCAAATGGCTAGGGGTATATGTTGCTTATCGCACAGCGGCTTTTACTTCTTGCCCGTCACCTCTTCCCACACATACCTCCTTCTTTTCCTTGGACGGCGTAGGGATGTTTGTACCGCACGAATGCTCGATGCTAATTCCTACTATTCTCGTTTATCTCGTCGTTCTCTCGTTTGGGAAGCGCTTTTTTTGCATAAATCCTTATACGGCGTCCAGGCCCGAGTGCGAGCAGTGCAGAAGCGTATATCTGCATTATTTCACCCAGAGCCCATTCTTGTTTCCACCGTTCAACCTCCCCGCTTGCTCCAATTTGAAAAAGCTTGAAGCCGAAACGGCCGGATGGCGTTTCGCATTATTTCGGGCGTTCGTCTCATCATTCGCTCGTTGCGTTCCCGTTAAGCCCGGCCTGGGTGTAATGCGTTTTATAAAGGCGAGCCTACGTTCCGAAAAGGAACGACCTGTTGGGTATATGGGTAAACGGGGTGTGTTGCTGCGTCTTGAAGTTTTGCGGATTCAAATCAGCTGCAGGAATGCTAATCCGTTTGGTTCGTTTAGCTTAGCCACGTTCACGTCATGTTTAGGGGGGGGGGACAAGGATGGTACAAAAAGCTGGGAACGAGGGTTGGTCATTTGTTATTGGCAGGGGATGTTTTGATTTTGGGCAAGCACGCACTGCACAACAACTCCAGATTGGGACCGCGTAAGTGTGAGAGAATCAGCAATGGGATGGGATTTTTAGCAGCCTCCCCCAAGTGGAGTGGCGCAACAATAAAGGTGCTTCGTGGTGTTAAGAATGGCGAACGATTGGTTCCAGCATCTCGGGGCATTGACGTGTTGGCCGAGACTGCCGCCGCCATGAAAGCAGAATGATGAGATGGTGCACACAAACATACCGCTCGTTTCGACCTTCTCCCAACAGCGGAAACTCTGAAGAAAAAGAAAAAATAATGGAAGGAAGATAAAAACCTGATTTACAAATAAATATAATCAACCTCATCTGTATGTAAAGCCGCCAGCACCCTATCTCCTGCCCGTTGCAAGAAAACAAATGTTGGTGGTACCGTGAACAACAGAACATACCGTGGTTTGTACACATTGTTTCCAATCCGTCGCTGGATCGAACTGTCATTGTTACCACGGCGCAGCAGCCCGCACGGAAGCCGAAAAGGAATGCAAGGGCGCGGACACGGGCGATGCATGGAACCATCTTCGCGCTCGCGATGACCGATCAACGTTCAATCAATTGTCCGAGCAACAACGCGGTTGAGAGATGAACATTTCCTTCTATTTCCCATTTCAGCTTACACGCGCGTGTACGGCGAAAGAATGGATCTGGTTTTGTTTATTCGCATAATAAATAATTCCCACTTTGCATTCTCTGCTTTCTGTTCCCGGCCGTGCGTACGTTTGGAGAAGCACAAGATCAGCCGCGCTAAAGGCAAAGTCTCCCATACGATCAAGCTTGTTTAAGCTACTTGCCTAGCGCAAGTAGAAAACCTAGGAGGTTTATTTCTGGCTGCTGTTTGTCTGTATACCCCGTGTACGGCGCTTTTGTTGATATTTTCTCACGCGTCCATCCGATCGATGATGCGAATGAGAAGCTTTTATCCGTGATGGAGTTGAAGCGCTGTTGAAGATAATGTTTCGTTAACTGTGCGAGCTGTGTAAGTAGTTGGATCAAGATTGTTGTTGTTGAAAAGGATGGTAGCTCTTAGACGTTTCGAAGGTGTGCTATCATACGAAACGCGCACACTTTACAGCGGCTCATTGACAGTTTTTGTGTTGTCCAGGGTGCTATGTGTTGGATCAACACTTACGTAAATGATTTCAACAATTTGTTGCTAGTTTTCTTGTATGGATGTACTTCAAAAGTGAAGGTAGTCAATGTATCATACTATTAAGGAATGCTCGTTGACTTGAACGAAAACAATGCCTTCTAAATTTATGCTTTAATGAAAATAATACTTAAGCAAACAGAAACAATATAGCTACATAAAACTTTCGTGTTCATCGAACCGAATTTTTCTGAACCAAATCCATATTTAATGGATGGAATTATGCAATACACTCTATTTATTTTGTGAGAAAAAAAATCATTTTGAAAGTGTCATCCTCTAATTTCTTGATTGGTATATCGTCACCCTTACCATTAAGCCACCAGTACAGTCTATGTGGGTGGTGTTTAAATTTAATATAACGATAGGATTGCATCCTTTTCTCGAGGTCAATCAAATCCTTTCAATCGTTTCATAATTAATTACGCACAGCATTCCGTTACAATGCTACTTTTGTTGACAAATTGTATCTGCTTGTTGCTTCATTTAGCACAATTCCAGTTCCATATCGATAAAATCTTCAACCCACTGTACCCGCTTTATAATATCGCCAAAACAGAACAAAGACACATCTTGTAGCCATCTCTTTGGCCTTTTGCCGCTGTTGACTCGTTATCAAAGCTTCATTTATCGAAACGATCCGACAGGAAGGGATTTTGTTCGCTGTTCCTCTTCTGCCTGTTGTCGGTCTTAACGCTGTCCAATTAGTGCATCGAAAATGGTATCCCATTGCTGTTGCATTTCCTTTACCCGGTGGTTCGCAGTCAAAATCGCTAAGATTGGTGGTGTGGTTCCTGCGCATGGATCGGGTGGCCCCAAGGCCGAAGAAATAAACCAACCACCCGATATTCGTGCGTTGTCTTTTTGCGCGAGCTCGTCGATGTGTAATTTGATTAACGCGCACTGCAACGGGTTCAGTGTAACGCGTTGTTACTTTTGTTTTGTGGCTTTGGTCCCTTTGCAAATGATGCCCATATTGCGTGAGGGAACGTTCGCCACGTATGTTATGCGTTTTTACTCTTGGTTTACATTTGAGTGGTGATGATATTTTGAGCTTGGTCTCGTTTTGGTTCCGTTTTTTTTTTTTTTGTTCGCTCGTCCCGCCAGAAAGGCATTCATTCTTTCAACACGTTGTGTTGCTTGGTGTCGTCGTCCCGCCTTTCCTTTTAATCAGAATAAATGAATCGTTCGACACACACGTGAAAAAAAAGTCGGCGAAAAGGCGATCGTAGCGAGTCTGATCTGACCGATCACCGCTGCTTACGCTTAACGAGAGCCGCAATGCACTGGTTAATGTATGCACATGTGCACAAGGGAAGCTGAGCGCGAACCCTTTTTAGCAAGAAAGCGCGAAAGGGTATCAAAAAAGAAGAAAAAGCTTTAGCTCGCGAAGATCTCTTCAAGTCGTCTACGTATCTTGGCATTCCTTGTGTGAAGTCGAAGCTTAAGCAAAATTCTCTCTCTCTCTCTGTTTCTCTCTCTTAGTTGACCCTTTGTGATCCCTTTCGTGCGTGGTCAGTGGTACATTTTTGGTTTTGGTTCGCGCACTCAAAACGAGAGACAAATAGAGGGAACGAACGGTGAATGCAATGCACGTGTATCGGAACTCAAACACACGGCACAAGGGAAACGACACTCCGTTCCGAAGCCGTAGATCTAATGAACGGAAGAACCAAAGCATGATATACATATGAGTATGTGTGTGTGTGTGTGTGTACAAGTGAAGGAGGAAGGTAGACACGCCGACCTCAGGGGCCAGTTTCCGCCCGGTAACCTTAGTTTGTGCATATAAATCATATGTGTAAACTCTCATATAAACGGCATGGCCGGTTTCGGCCGATCCAAAAGTTCCAACAGCAACCGATGCAATGCCGGTTTGACCATTCTTACCGTGAAAACTTTGGGTTGATTTTTCCTTTCTGTCTTTCGCTGGGCAGCAAGGAAGAAAAAAATCCCACCGCGAAACTCGTCGGTAAAGCCTTCTCCCTCTATTTCCCTGCGAGGCAACATTTGGTCCGTGTGAGTGTGTACGTACGTTTCTTCGTCGTTATCTCCGACGGCTAAATTACTGCAATAGGACACACCGAGCATTGCACCGAGATGCTGGATGGAGATTCCACCGGTAAACGAAACCTGCATTTTCCCATTGTGGCCCAGCTGGCTAGGGGCACACGTTGTGTACGGGAGTGTATTGGGTAGCGAAAATAGTTGTAATTAAGATTTTTTTCTGCTTATATTTTCTGATTTTTTTTTTTAAATATAAAACGTATTCGGGATGCGCTTGTTGGTGCAAATTATACGCAGAATAACGCTAGGAAATGTTCTTTCCTATTGTGTGTTCTTCCCCATCTCGGTCCCATACGGTAGGCCGTGGAATGTTCGTTATAACCTAAAACCGAAGCTCCTTCTCGCCCTTCCAGTTTTCCAGCTGTACCGGTCCGATTTGCACTGTTTGCGTTGACCTTTTCGCACTCTTACAAATAAGACGCGAGGGGGTGGCTGGGGAGCTCAACACAAAAAGAAAAGAAACACCCGCACCAACCGTGCACTTGCACACGCTTACCCACACAAACACACGTGATGCAGTGGTGGAAGATGAGAGATGGTTGATATGCATTGCGCAAACCGTAATCATCAATTACAGCCGAGCGTGTTCGTGGGTACGCGAACGCGCAGCTTTTGTGCAACGACAACGACAGCGACGGCGACGACTGCGGCGACGGCTTCAAGTTATGTGCGAGATGCCGTGCCGATATTCGTCTACCGGATCGTCCAACACAGATCCGTTGTGGGTACCGGTAGCGCTAGACGAAACAGACCAGGTCCAGCCTTTAACTAATGCCCTTTCGCCCTTCGCACGGTGGGGAAAAGGGATAGAATGGAACGGTTGGGATCGGTATCGCTCGCGTTGTGCGTCCCGTGGGCCATATGCGTAAAGGTGGAGTATCCTACAGGATGCATTTCACAACGGGTTTGGGAAAAACGCAGGATGGAAGTGTGTAGTCGCCGAGCATCATGGCATCGTAGAATTCCATCCAGCTTGAGGTACGTTTTGGCGGGGCACAGCGAAGCAGGCATACTGGGTGAGATTTTCATCCTTCTATGGTAGTGAGAGTCAAGCCTCCGTTACGGAGCCACCGAGTGTATGCAATGGGAAGGTTCATTTCTGTTGAACCTTTCTGCGTAACCAGTGGGATGTAGGAGAAGGCGACGCTCGTGGCGACGGGCTGTGGAATGTGTGGCCGTGAGGGAAGCAGGTATTGATGTTGGTGGCAGCAGCATATGCAATCGATACGCCGAAAGACGTACTCCCCAAACAGGGACACAATAGTTGGGAACCAGTTCGTTTCCACCTAGAGGAAAGGAAAAGGTGTTTTTCCTCTTTGTTGACTTGTATTTGTGTACCTTTTTTTTGAGACAACATGTTATTTTTTAATTTAATTTTCATTTGATTAAATCTGTTTTACTTTTTAGTTTTAAAAATGATCCAAACATCATTCTTATGCTAAAGGTTTATTGTTTAGATTGAATAATGGGTTTAGATTTTAATTTGGTACGAGTTAATGTTATTTTTCATCTCCTTGAGTTTGTTTTGATAATTACTTTAAAAGAGTGTTTAAAAAAACGTTTGCTAGTTATTTACATTATTCTCGTGTTTTTATCATTCTTGTAAGTCGTCAGAGCATTTCAATACTTATTCGCAATTTGTATACAATTATACACGTTTCAAAACAAAACATATCCCTACCTTTGTCTCGCACCACACAAAATGGCAAATGCCACAGGCGAACGCGCGTGGTGCAGTCCATAGTGCTTAGCATTCTTACGACTCAACTACACCATTTAAGAAAAGAAATGAAAAATACCGTGGGCCTCGAGGGCTATATGCACTCACAAACACTCCGGTGTGCGCGCGCTAATCAGATCGATTTCTGGTGAATTCTTTAATTAGATTTTCATCTCGTTGTAATGCGCCGTTCGCGCAGAACGTAGTTGCCCTGTTCGTACCATCCCTTACCGTGGACACCCGCCCTGTGCACAGTGCTTATTGTGTTCGGTACTTGTACGGTACTCCGCCGTGCGTGTTTCGCTCGTTTTGCATTTTGCGCGATCCTGGATTGCGCATTGCGTGTGCCGTTGTTGCGTTTCCAACGCTTCCGCCATGGCCAATCCCTCGTTTGATCCACGCGTGCAAAGTGAATGTGATCAGCCTAACGAGGAAAGCGACGAGGAAGGGTTGGACGAAAGGCCATGCCGCTTGTGCTGCGGAGTCTCGTTGGGCATTCCTGTGCCGGGTTCAGCAAAATATAAGTTATGCGATTGTGCGCGATCGCGATTCAGAACGAAGGGAGAGAGGGGTAACGAGATGGCCGACTGAAGTACTCCAGTCTGGCCCTTGTTCCTTGGCTGCCGTTCTCATTTTCTCCACACACACACACACACACACGTACTCACACAGCCGGGCCAACCTTTCCGTTCGGTCGTTTGGATTGCAGCGCGGTGCAAATGCATCGTAAGGGTTGACTTGCATTTGCCACGGTCATCACCACAATCGGCGGACGACTTTCACAGGTTCCAGGTTCCCAGGTTTTTGGGGAAGCGCAGAAGAAGAATTCCTTGTTTCGGATACGGATCTACATAGGGGCCCTTCGGGAGATTGGCAGAAACAACGCCACACGAGCCGGTATCATCGGGTACGCATCGCAGGATAGTGTGCGACCACCATTCACTTTGTGCGCAGGGAAAGAAAAACATTATCACATACACATGCGCGCAGACAGTATGGTCGATGCCGGAGGATAGGCCCGAGTCCGATCGTGTGGGTCATTTCCGGTCCGGTTTGATCGTGGGGAAAGTTGTATGGCGCATGCCTTTACACCGTACACCTTCAAGCAGGGCGATTGTGTCCCAAGTTGGCCAGCTGTCGACTGACGCGGTGGTACAGCAAGCGAATACGAACCAACTCCACGGAACACAGAACACCGAACACCGAACAACCGTATCAAGATACTGTCGGAAGAATCATGTTCTTTTCATGCAACCATTCGTAAGATTTGTAATTTGATTTCTTGCTAGGCGCACGCGTTCCTGCCCAAACCTTGGAAACCTCGGTTTAGGCTAAAGGAACATCTTTTACACCTCCTCAGGGCATGGAGACCGACGCATATTACGACCACTTCGGTGCTAAATCCTATCGGCCAAAGCATTACACCAACCAGAACATGATGTAAACTGGAGAACGTTTGCCAAAGGCGGGAGGAGAGATGATGATTTTTTGCATCGGTAAAAATGCATCCAAGTCCAACACGGTGCATGCCCGTCACAGGCAATGGCTGTGAAAATATTGATCCAGCATTGGACTGTGTTTTTTTCTACTTCTTTTTTTTTGTCGTGGACATGGGATGAAATATGGTCAATTTTAATGTTCACTCAGATCTCATCTTCTAGCGGCCCCGTTTTCAACGTTTGCCGTGTGTGTGTGTGTTTGTTACGTTAAATCGTAAAAATATTGACGGATGAAACAACGAGACTAACGCACCTTTACCACAAGATTGATGGAAATTTTAATTAATTTTCATACAAGGATTTTATCTACTGCATGGCGAGTTGTATTGTATTTTATGTAAGATTTTTATAGGAAATGTTTTTCTAAATCATTTCACAGAATAAAAGTTTTCAAATTGTAAATGTTTAAATAAATAATGGTTTTACTACTTTCATTTTCCTACATTTAAGTCCTCGTCCAAATATTTTTTTATTACATTTAGTATTTGAAGTGCTCATGGATTCCCACTGAGTGGGCGCCAACACCCTACAAACGGGAAAGATGATTAAGTGCATGAAATACGTGCAGGGTTTCATGTGCTGCTGTGTTGGTTTCAAGTGCGTGGTAATGGTGAGATAGTTTGGGATACAAAAAAAAAAAATTGCCGTTTTTTGTCGAGTACCTCCTTTCGAGCACCATTGACCACCACCTCGTTTAGTGAAGATGCACTAGTTATGCGCCATTGTACCATGGTGGTGGTTAAATGAGTGTTTTTTTCTTTCTGTTTCACTCTTAAATTTACATAATTTGTATCGATTGATTTGTAAGGACTGATCGAAAATTCTCGCTCTACCCGTATTATCCGCGGCGAAAATATTCCCCACGGGTGTAATAAAATATGAATCATTAGGTGGGTGAGCACCGATTAAAAGTCGAGCAAAGAAAAAAA
>AXCM01008894.1:0-11199 GCA_000473375.1 Anopheles culicifacies | reverse complement strand
CTGTGAAGGACAAAAGCTTATTATCTTGTCCTCCGGTTGAAGTGCGGTAGCGCCACCGTTAACCTTCATTGAAGAAACGATACTCCAATCGATTAAAGCTGATTGGCCTCAAAATGAGAGTGTGATGTAGAGGTAACCAGTTATCTCCGCTTCGTACGACGTTTTATTGAATTATCCACTAAATAAACGTATTCAATCGCTAGAATTAACAAGTAACTCAACCACTCTGCTAGTATTAGTTGGAATTCAATTGAGTATACAGCATACAGTCAAAACACAAGAGTAAAAAACAAAAAAATCCCTTTCATCACTTTATTCTTCTGTCGTCCGGTTGTTAGGCTAACGTTGATAACAGTGATTCAATGGCAAAAAAAAAATGGAACATTTCATGCTCGAACGTCATTAGCACCATGGGAATTGGTTAGTACTATCATTAGTAGGCCGCGTTCGATGATTATGAGATTCAGTTCATGCGTGGTGTTTGCGCAAAAAGTTCCAATTCCGTGAAATGTTCTCCTTCATGAATGTGTTGTTTTATTCTAGCTCTAGCAAAGCTGTAGCTATATTTTTCATTTTGATAAACTGAACTTTTCCCTTGGTCAGTTCCTCCTGGCACCATAACACGAGCTTAAACAGATGATCCACCTCTGCTAAAGGTAGCCTATCGTTTGTCTGCTTGAGAACCGTCTCACTGAATGTTCGCGCCACCTTATCGCGGTGGCTTTGCTCCAACAATGCACCAAACGGGCATCTCAATGGATTTTCGAAGATCAGAAGCATTAGAGTGCGCTCGATTTCGTCTCTCATTTCCGGTGTATGTTCTGCACCATCAAACGGCAACGTTTGGGCGAATAGCAAAGCACCTTCGAGGCATCCCGTACGAATTAGTTCGATCACATGCAATCGTAGTAGCTGGAACTTTAGCAAATGATCAGCACCGAGCACGCCGGGAAAGAATTTCTCTATTAAATGTGCAGCTTCTAAAGCATTCCCATTTCGAATCAATTCAACTATCTGCGCACGGGTGTCCAGGGATTGAAGATCAATCGTTGGTTTCGCATTGGATTCCTGCATAAATGCTTCAGCCGCTTCCTTGTATCCCGCACGTACGAAGTAGTTTACAATTAGCTTATTAATGTATTCTTGCTGCAACGGGAACTGTTTGAGAGATTTAGTCCACTCCGCCAACGAGGGTACTTTGTTGTTTGGTTGTTCGCTCATTTCGGGTACAGACACAGCCTTAGCACACCACTCGGTACGATTGCTTTACAACGAATGCGCTCACTGCACGTGGATATACCCGTTTATCGTTGTTGAAGCGGATCAGTCAAATCACAAATCTAGCAACCTGCGATGACGTCATTGGCCATTGTCAAAGTGGCGATTTTTTAGCTTTTATTTTGCTTAATTTTCATTTGCTCGCTTTTATAGTTATTGGTTCATTTGTTTGGCAATGGAATAAAACGAATTTGGAATTTCGTTCCAATGCGTTGTTTTTACTACTCGTGAGAAGAAAATTTTCATTTAAAATTATCTAAAATCGCAAATTGAAGCAAATATCTTTGTCTAATAACCGCCAGAATCAAATTGAAACCAGATGTGTGTGAGTGTGTATGTGGTTACCCTGGCAACCAGAAGCGGTCCTTGATCCGCCCAACAGCTGCGATCAGCAGAACCGTAAAATTGATGGTTCCATAAATCATGAGCGTAGAAGATACCCACATGTGCCACAATTTAGTGTGAAACCTATCCATGTTTCCAAATAAATATAACGCTTTCACTTTCATGTTCTTGGATCGGTTTTACACACCACCCAAAGCGAGGCATTTAAAATTCACTTGCACCTATATACAATTTAGTGAAGCGACGGTGAGTGCGATGTAGAATTTGAAGCAAAATGATGGCGGAGACAGCGGAACCGACGTTACCCTTGACCGAAACGGCCGAATTCTTATGTGACACTGTAAATGCGGATCCTTCTATTAATAACCTGGATGGTTAAAACAGCACTTGCATGGTTTGCGTTTTCCGACGATTGACGTTTTATACGCGGGATTTTTGCACGCTAAAATCTGTTTTGTGTATTGATTTGTTTTTTTGATGCTTTCAGAATAAATCTTGTCACTTTTTCGCCCGGGAAGTACTGCGTACATTCCCAAATAGCACAGACAGTACGGAAACTCGCTTCAAACTGGTCACGTATTGCTTGTACCGATGGGCAAACATGCGCCTGCGAGAGCTGGGTTATCAAAACAGTGACAGAAACACTTAACACCAACGCTTATGATAATCGTAACTTACGCAAAAGCCAACGACTTTCTCGCTCACTGACCACTGGTATCGTCCGGTTTGTTCCCTCCTGTTCGCTAAATGCAAAACGGCACCGACGCGTGCCTTTGGGTAGCGATCGGCGAATACTAAAGTTCGTTCCCATCATCCGGCTAGACTAAATACGCGTATTATCATCACGAACCCGTTGCCGAAGTGGACTCACGACGAATGCGCGCGAATGTGTGTAGAGTCGCGCATGGCTTATGCTTCCATACGCGCAGACAGCGCACGAAGCACGTTGCCTGCCGGCAAACGATGCCATTCGCACACTGTCAACAAAACGGCCGCTAGACGCTTTTGCCTCTGGTTTTTTATCAGTATAGTAACGGAATCCGCGGACTGTTGTGAATGAATGTTAGTGACAGCTTTTTTTTGTCAGAACGAAGGGTAAGCAGCGTACCGGAGGACACAGATAAAAAAAAAACAACACAATATTCAAATGGCGCTAACAACCCAAGCACGTGCTTACGCTGTGCGGGAGTGAGGCGTAACCTATCTAACAGAACAGTTAGTTTGCTAAGATCAATGTTGACCATCCTTGAACTTGATGGATTTATGGAACGATGGGCATGAACAGGCCGGACAGAAGGGGCACCCGTTGTACAACATCAAAATCGTAATGCGTATTTTTCTGTCAAAATGCCTGTATTGTAAGCTTTAAACGTAAAGACACCGAGCCGTCTGCTGGCTTTTCGCGTTCATTCAATAGTTCGGACGGGTTTGAACTGGTTTGGTTTGCATAGAAAACTTAATTACCATCATTAGAAGCATATCGGCAGCCGTGATTAAGGCAATTGCTATATACTTGGTTGTCCGATAATGATACCTTATCATTGGCAGAACAAACAAACGAAGATTACGAAGCATAAATCAGCCATACGTTGGAGAGTGGTGTCGTTTATAATTCATTTATCGGCCATTAAGTTGGTTTAGTACAGCCGGAAGATAAAACAAGTCGTAAGGATTTTAATATGTCATTTTTATTATGTTTATAACGAGTGTAAGATGGGGGAGCGTCACTTGTCATATACCAGCTAGTTAGATAGTTCTACTACCTAACACCGGGTTCTACTTATCATTGGTTAACTATTATACGTACTGGTTTGAGAATGGCACAATGCTTTCTTTTGGCTACTATTTTTACATCGCTGGGGGAGATATTTAAGTTTTCCTTGCGGATCACAGATCTATCGTCGATCACAGAACAGACTAAATTAATATTAATGATGTTTTGTGACACACCGTAAATGAACGTACGCTGACGTGTGCCCGTAAGCTACCATCGCTAAGTATTTTTCGGGCACGATTAACCGCAGCGCGTTTCAATTAAACCTAATCATCGCATTCCTTCAGCAAGAACGGTTGTATGGCGCATTTCACTAAGCGCCACCGAGACGATGACTGTTGTGCGTATGCCGTATACGTCCAAATGATTGACATCAATTGAACTCAATAATAATGACGGCCATACTCCGGCATCGTGTTCCATCGGCATGATCACAACCGTACGGGTGTCCACCGGGAGGATAGCAATGGTTTAGCGCTTCCCAAAAGCGTTAACAATGTGAACGTAGCTCACACACTCTCGGTGGACAGATTGCTGACTTCGTCTTCTTCGACCTCTTGCGATGGTGTGGAACCGTGCGACATGCCGCGGAAGTAATCCTCGATCTCCTGCAGTGACTTGCCCTTCGTTTCGGGCACAATGTAGATGACGTACAGTACTCCTAGCAGGGACACTGCACCGTAAATGATGAACACATTCGCACTGCCCAGGTACTCCACCATCGTCGGATACAGCTTGATCGTGAAGAACGACATGAGATAGGTGAAGAACACGGTCACACCTGACGCAGGACCGCGCACCGTTTGGGGGAAGAGTTCGGCTAGCATTGAGAAGGGCATGGTAAGAAACCCGAGTGTACTGGTAAAGATGTACGTCAGGATTAGTACGGTTGGGATCCATTTGAGTTGTTCGATCGGTGGGAAGTAGCTGCACAGTGCCAGTCCGAACATACACACCAGCATGCCGACACCGGAAAAGATGGACGGTGGTTTACGGCCGAGCGTGTCCAGAATGTAAGCCACCATCATGGTGGCTACCACGCGCGTAATCCCGATCAGCACCGTGCACAGGAACGGATCCATGGAAACGCTCGCTTCCGAGGATACTTTTGCCGCGTAGACCACAATCACGAAGATACCCGAAAACTGTTGGAATCCGAAAAATCCAATAATGATACCGAGCGGTTTGTAGACTTGCGGTTGCTTCAGCAGCCGCAGGAAACTTTCCTGTCCTGCACGGCGCTGGGCCATCACGTTATCCCGCATGCGCATCAGCTCCTTCTCCACCTCCGGAATTCTCTGACTGTACGCTCCATAGCCACGGATCTTCTTCAGCGATCGCTCGGCTTCCTCTTCACGATCCTTCGACATTAGCCAGGCGGGTGATTCGGGCATGAAGAAGAGCAGCACGAGCGACAGCACACAGACGGCAGCGGCAAGTGCGGCCACTAGGCGGAAATCCTGTGGTATGATGTAACCCATCGAGTAGATAAGCAGAATTCCAACGGCAATACTCAACGAAGTGAGTACGGTTAGTCGGCCGCGCATCTTCGGAGTGGCAATTTCCGCCGAGTAAATGGAGGCCGGTGCGCTTACTAAGCCGATGACAATGCCTAAAGAGTAAACAGAAATGCAACAGTTAGCCAACAGGTGTCATGAGCGAGGTAAATCTGAGTTCGGAGCTTACCTATGATGACACGAGCGCTTAGTATCTGTGTGTACATCAGATCAAAGTTAGTCATACTGCAAACGGTGATCAGTGACCACGACACGATGGATAGTACGTTGATAAGCATGAGCGTCTTCTTACGACCGATACGATCCAGCAAGTAACCGGAAACGAGACCACCAAGAGGGCATGCGAACGAACTGATGGAAGCTGTAAATAAGAAAAAGAAATTGTTCGTCTTAGAGAAGACATCTTTGTTGACGGAATATCTTATTCATATTTCTTCCTCTACATCTGTTGTATTCTAAAGTGATTGCCTGCCTGATGAAAAAGACCTTCAACGACTGATGGAAACTTGTTGTCCGATCAAATGTTCTTAATTGCTTTATACGTAAAAAAAATCATGCTTACCAAACCATGATGCTTGGCTAGAGTTCATACGCATCGGGTTGTCCTCGCTGGTGAGTGTGTGCAGCGTAATGGCTGAATATCCCAGTCCCATGCCGGACGACAGTACGGTCAGATTGGCCAGAATGCTCATGATCAGCTGCATTCGTGCACCGTTCGTGTGGGCTTTCTTAGTCAGGATCGTTGTCATATTGTTCATACCGTACACACCGGTATCCTTCGGCCGTTCGACGTCCGGTTTCCATTGCTTTTCGCTAATCAGCGATAGGAACGTTGGCTGGATGTAGTGCAGATTGGACGAAGCGGTCAGCTGTTCGCGCTCGTCCTCGGCAGGTGACAGATCGCATCGATCTTCCGGTAGCTGTTGCTGGGTCGAGCCTTTCGCACTGTTCGCCATTATCGCTATGCTGTACGCTGCAAGAGAATAGAACAAAGCAAAAAGATTACATCAGTTTACGCACTAATTGACACCATTGGCTGAATGAGTTTCCTATCGATTTGTGAAGAATTCCGATTCCCGCCCAGGGTGGTTAATGGTACTGGGTTATCGTTATCGCATTATCAGTCCACATCGATGATCGATGCTGTATTGGCAATAACAACTAGCTGCGAAGATTTGCATGCTGCAGCGCAAGCCCTTTTATTTGTTTTGATACATAACAGAGCAATCGCAACTAAACGGTATAGCAATTGATCGACAATCCTCGATAGTGGTACGATTGAAGAGGATGATGATGATGCAGGAACTCCGCGATTCTTTCAGATAAGAGCGCACAAAGCTAGCAACCATTCGCGTCCAGCAAGGTCCTTCAAAACATCCAATGAGGGGGTGTGGTTCCGAGGAGAATTGTCGGTTGCAAGGGGCTGTGTAAACACGGCATAAGCAGTGTAACCCTTGCGGGTAAAAACGGTGATAATAGATTGTTACCGTGGGCACATTTGATGAGCGGTAATCAACGCCAATCGGCATTAATGAGCTGCCCATGCGGTTCGCCCCGACAGTCACGACGTGTACTGTTGTGTGCTGTTTGCCTCGTGACGCGTTACTGCGATGCGGGTTGCAGGACATACACGTAAATGCATTTGCATACGCATATGAGCGAGCACGGATGTTTGGATCGTGAACATGTTAAGCAAAATACGTATGCAATGTTAGATTTTCTAAATACTTAGGAATTCCTTCGTGGCTAGGTTCGTCTAAGTCTTATATCTGCCGTATAACAACTTGCCTAACCAGACATATTTTACCCGTCTAATGAATGGGTTGTCGATTCAGATGAGATTCCTTTTAGTACTTATGGCTTACAAATCAACCAAATCGAAAAGGTACAAGACCCTAGAAATCTCCCAGGTGTTTCACTCTAATTAGTATTATAACTCGTTAACATGGTACAGCACGATCGATAGAATTTAAAAGGCGTGTATGAAGTATTTTACATACTTCATTTTCAAGTCATTAAAATCAACTGCCAGTCGACTGATAATTAAACAAAGCATGATAATGAACCAACTAAATGGCAAGTTGAACTGACCCCATTCTGTAACAGATCTCAAAGGTCCTCTTTGAACGTTAATAATCTCACCACGTGGGTGAACATTTGTTTGGGGCATGATAGGAAATCTGGTCGCTCAGTAAGTTTTCTACTTTTGTCACGACTTCAAGAACTGAGACTGTCTCTGTTTATGTTTACCACGATCGTTTGTAATCGACACTCTTCATCTATCGTTTTGCAGCTGCCAAATCGAAAAGAGCGCAAACAAGCATGAACTATTACGACATCGCCAATCAAATCCGAATCAGCTGAGCAGCGTCCATTGGACCGGGAACTTCGCGTGTGGTGATAATGACCTGATAGCACAGGCACAGGAGCAACCCGCCTGCGCCGGTATGTATATGTAGTACATCAGATAGCTTTCAGCGGCATATTTTATGGACGGTTTGCTGCCTCTGCAGGGCATGCGAAATTGCACTTTACTGACCCGTACAATCTTCTCTGATGGTAGCTATCAGTCTATTAGCTTATTGGGCTAATAATTAGCCGGACAAAAATAAAATAGGACTTTTTCGGTGTTAATTTTGGTGTTGGCATGGAAACAGATCGTTTGATTTGGTTCTTATTTTTCCTGGAATAACGGCTTGGTCCGACCACAGAACGCAACATCCAGGAAGCGTCTATATGCTTAACAATCACTGTAGGAACTCTCCTAGTGCTCATCACATCAAATAGCCTCTTCATGTTGCTAGATATAATGGCTTACAAGATTTATTGGTACCACGTAGTTGGGATAGTGAAGTCCTCACAATACGGGAGGGAAACGGTCTAGGATGGGATTTGAACCTCGACATTGCCGTTTTGATGACCGACGTCGCTATCGCCTCGGCCACCGCACCGCCCCAATCAATGGCCTCGCACACTCTTACTAAGGAACAGGGATTCCTTCCAGAAGGCTACTCAAAAAATATACAAAAATATGACGTCGTCTGGGTCACCGTGACGCTTGGGTCAATGATCGTAGCAATTCCCGTAAGCGAATGGTCTAAAGTGCCAATCAGTAATCAGCATACTTCTCGTTAATTCTACGGTTGTTAGTTTATGGTGGCTGGGCCATGATTGCGCGTTTCTAAATTGTCCCGCCATCCTCATCGAGACTTAGAGTGGCAAGGAACCTACCAGGACCATCGATTTCTGGTGCTTTCGATGCACGAAAGTTCGAGAACGATTCTTTTTTGTCTGGCACATAAGTGTGGCGTACTGTAAACAAAGTGACTTCCGAAAAAGCTTGTCATGAGAGATGCTTCTGCGCATTGATAGTAGAATGCGAATCGATGCGTGAATGCCAAGGCCGAAGAGAAGTGCTCGGGATAAGAACGTACCGAAAGGTACGTACTGGCCTGTTATCAAGCGAACAAGGAAAACATTCTTCATTCTTCCTGAATTATTAGGTAATGTTATGAAATGGCACTTATCTACCATTTGGAGAGATGAGTGTGTTGTTTTTTTGTTCTGGATGCTTTAATGTCACTGTCCGGCTGCTCTGGGGTGATAGGAATGTAAACAAAGCGTTTAGAAAAAAAGCGACCAAACAATTTATGTCGTCCGTTATAAATCAGAAAATAATAAACTCCTTAATCTCAGTACATCGTACTGGACTGCGCACATCTACGTGTTGTAAATTAGTGGATACGCATCACGTGAAGGTTAAAATGTGACAACGCCAAACATAAACCACATGCTCAGTGTTAATCTTATTCACGTCCCGACCACGAGATCTGTGTTTGTATCATTCATCTACAACAATCCAGGATAATCAAATGCTCGGTAAACAGTTCCCAAGACCATTTATCCACCAAGTTGGGAAGATTTTCCGTTTCACTTTTTATCCATCTCACGATGTATGTGTGACGGTTGTCTTGCAGCTTATCTGGGCCGATGGCATGGCTGATACACGATAAGGTAACGTACACGATAAAATCATTCCTCTGCCATCACCATTTCCGTTCCCTGGTAAGTGGATTCGTTTTTCAATCAATGTTCACCTCAAATTAAACATGTCTCAGAATGAGCCGGATGAGAAAGGTTTGGAATGTTGTTTCAATTGCCAAAAAATATTGCGATCTGGGCCGTGGGCCAATTTGTTGGAGTGTCACAATCACACCGCAACTTGCACATCAATCCCGGACAAGTTGTTTAAAATAATCCTCATTAGTTGACTGTTCCCAGCGGGAAGGTGACATTGGAGAGTGTGTTTTCGCATTGCGGAGAAAATACGACTCGCGATCGAATGATCAGCAATAACGATCGGATCGTGTGGCCGATTCTACGTCGCATAAGATTCAAGATCAACTACTGCACTCTGTTGCACTGTTCGGTGGAAACAGGTTTCATTTTGTATTGCATTGAAAACTAGTTATTGAAGGGTTTTTGGGTCACACCTACCTTTAAGATCTCACCATTCACTGTCGAAATCAACACTAACGAACTTGCACTCGTTTAAGGCAAAACTATTTCGTTTAGTATATTTACACTCCTCACTTTTAAAAGGTAAATTTCGAAAGAATAATTTTAGTACTTAAAACTTTTTCGCACTTCACTTCACTAGTGGAGAGTACTCGTTGGGGTATACGTTAAGTGCAATAATAACACTTGCTAGTTCTGAAGGTAGCACTTCGAGCTGGAAATAGCTGTCCACTCTGCGATGGCCCACCTCCGTTAGGGTTCCTGTCTGATCGTAGACTGTTCGACCCAGCCGCTGGTCCTGTACATTAGTGCTGGTCGTCTCGGTGATGCGTCTACTTCTACCGTGCGTCGAAACCGATCCCTATCTATCGCGTCGCTCGCTCTTACACTGGTACGTGGTATCAGCGACTAAGGGGTAAGTACTGGACGCTACTCGTGCCGCGTATGTGTCATGATACAACACTTGCAAAAGTGCAAATCGTTTCAGGACGACGGTGATGATGATGGTGTTGATGATGTTTTAGATGAGTGAGAATTTGTTTTGCTAACTTTAATATGAGATTATAGCTATGCACCGAACGCAGAGCTAAACGGTGATGCATCAGTTCTTTCTTTTGCTCCTGCAATTTGTCACTTGAACCAACGGACGGACGATGCAAATCCTCGCGTCAATAAATGACCGATCATTGCACTACAAATACCGCTTAGTGAAGTGATAATCGACCATTCAAACTGCTCTTCCGCCGCAATATTCTTTGATGTGGGTGGATCTTGGCATTGCTCTTGAACGTGTTACTAGGGCAATTCCTACAAATCTGTGTTTCTGTGTTATAACAAAAAATAACCAACGTCTTGGAATACTTTTAATGAACAGAACACTTCATAGAAATGTTGCAGCTGCATCGTAAAATTGTAACAAAAAAACCCACAACAGTTGTTTACAAACGGTCAAAAACACCTTATCTTATCCGATGTCCGAACGTCGTCTATTTTCACCAGCCTGCGTGCCAATGATATCATTAGGGTCAAATCACTTCCTCGTTGTTTTTGGTTAACTAATTTTGCATGTATCAGAACCGACATCGTCATGCGACCGCATCAATTTTGTCATAACATAATGGGTCAGATAGTATAACAATAACAAATAGGTAATGTTCCCAGCTTTTTATTTGTCATCCGGTATTGATGGCCTATATTGGACCTATGATTTTTGTTATCTCGCTATTTGATGTAATGTAAAGATGTGTTGTGAGGAGTAAATGTATTTAATTGATTTATCGCTATTTTAAAATAGTTTTCAATTGTTTATGCAAATAATATATTTCATCATTCTTTCGTTATGTAAAAATAATGAAGGTAATTTTATTTAATTTATTATAAAACGACACATATCTTTATATTCAAAATTGTATTTTATAAAATTAACGTGTTCAGTAGTAGTGGCTCAAATGTGGTAGCACATGGACGGCAGACAGCCAACGGAATTTTGAATAAAACGCGTTTGCTGTTCGCGCCATCTGTTGACAAACAGACGAAATAAACTAGCGCCATCTACATGTCAATATGCTTGCATTCGAACAGCCCAGCTAAATGGAGTGGCACACGAATGGCATATGGAAAATGGCTGGGATAGAGGAAGAGGGTGCAGACTTAGAATTGAGAAACACGAGTAAATGTTTCAAATTGGAGCAATGTTTTGATAAATAACACCAATTAAGCGTCCTCTTTAGTATTGAATGTCCATGATCATATAACAAGAGTCACATT
>AXCM01008893.1:0-12278 GCA_000473375.1 Anopheles culicifacies | reverse complement strand
GAGGCCATGCTGGAATTGAGCCAGTTTTCCATGTCCAGGATATCGAACGGAATGGATGGCAATCGCTTAGACTCCAGGGGTCGGCACAGTTTTTAGCAAAAGGATCAGACAGTGAAAAATAGCCTGAAACTGCGGGCCATATGAAACAAATCTTTGAACATGTGAATAATACAGCACAACTGCAAATTAACACCTGGTATTGGTTTTAATTTCAACAAAATGTGGTTTTTATTTCTGCTTTGAAATTATGTAGTCAAACCGAGGTTCTAGTTGCGTACAACCAGCAATTAAAATAGATAACAAATGGTCGTCTGTTAAACATGTTTTGTATTGGAATGGAATATATTTCATTTTGGCAATTGTTTTTTCACATAAATAAGTGCTGTTATAAATAGAAATAATGTCTCTTGCAAATGACTTGAGGTTGCTATATTCCGCTTCCGGAAAGTATTTGTAAAAATCTATCAAGTTGTAATCGTTGCATTTTTTACGTATATCGTTATTGTTTAAGTTTATTACTTTTAACTGAAGTTCGGCAAGAAGTTCATTTATTCAACTATGAATGGGAGTTTTGAAAGAAAAATAGGTTTTTTTAATTGAAATCCAGATCCACAAAGCGCTGCTGTAGTTGTTCGTAAAGTTCTACAAAAAAAAAATTGTGAAGTAAAATTACCAGGGAAAGGCGTGGTTTGCACAGCCTGCTTACTTACTGACTTACTTATCAGGCGCTACAACCGCTTCGCGGTCTTGGCCTGCTGCAACAATCCTCGATACTGCTCGCGGTCCGGCGCCATTGTCTGCCAGTCCGTTATTCCGGCCGTTCTGGCGATCGCATCCACGCCATCATTCCATCTCAGTTTGGGCCTATCACGCCTCCTCTGTCGGTCTGGACGGCCTTAAAGGGCTTTACGGGCTGCGTTGTCCAGAGTCATTCTCATGACGTGACTGATTCGCTACACGATGGTGAGATCCTCGTACAGCTCATAGAGCTCGTCATTGTAGCGGCTCCTCCATTGTCCTTCCACACATATGGGGCTAAGAATCCTTCTGAGCATCTTCCTCTCGAACGCGGCTAACAGGGTTTCGTCAGTTTTGGACAATGTCCATGTCTCAGAGGCGTATGTGAGTCTACAGTGACTATGAAGGTTCTGTATAGTCCCAGCTTCGTCCGTCGTGACAGGTATTTTATTTCATCAATGCTGTTGTCGGTGCTGACCTTTAACCCCAGATAGGTGAAGTTTTGGACGACTTCAAAACCGCGGTCACTTATCTGTACATTACCCCTGCGTAGATTAATGTTTGTGTTTGTTAGCAGGGCCACTGGTGGTGCCACCATCATTTTGGTTTTCGCCTCGTTATTCTTCAACCCGAGGTTTAATGCCGCTCGCTCGATCCTCAAACTCCCCCTCAATGGAGCTTCGGATCCTACCCCGTTAGCAGAGCTTGCACAACCTACACTGTTTTACAAATTATTCATTGCAATCATTGGGATTTAAAAAATACCAAATTTTGCCTGTATGAATTGACTAAGACATACGTTTCACAATTCAGCATTGTTTCACCTTGCAACTTTAAGTTAAACTTATTGAGATAATCTAACATATCGGTTACAAATGCTAACTTCCAAATCCATTCTTCATGCGATAACATTTCAACTGGATAGTTTTTTTTTTCTTTTCAAAAAGCTGTTATTACTTCCGGTAATTTTATTGACTAAAATACGATTTTTTTGAAAAAACTGTTGATAGATTTTGTATTCGAAGGTCAAAAAATACTCTCATATCGTGTTACTCATGAGGCCTACAAATATTTTCTTGCGGAATGGCTCAAATCAACTAGCGGACCGGACTTTGCCGACCCCTGGCTTAGACCAATGTCTGAAGAATAATGCGATTGAGACGGAACTTCCATGTTCCTCGTTTTAAGACCATTCATAAGAAATGCAGCCATTTGGACAAAGCTTGGTGAGTCATTCTTAGTTTCCTGAGTTCAGTTTCTTCCAGGAGTCCATTGTTGGCCGTCTTCCATGACTTTAAGGTCAAAGTTGAGGATTTTTGAAGCGTCCGAACCACTTGATTTGCTTGAACACCTACACAATCTTCGAAGCAGTTAATAGCTGCCTTAGTGTTGGACTTAAATAAAAATGGAGGCTAGCTCTCTCCTGTCATTCTGCAGCAGGAACCTTCAGATAATAATATTCCCTTTACCTTCTCTGCCAGCATTAAGAGCACAGAGAAATGAGGTCTTTTAGAAGGTAATTATTCCTGCGGTCTGGGCGTTTGGTTCCGCAGGTCTTTGATTCGCTAGATTGGTTTATTTTATTCATATCCATACACCAGCTTGTGATTGCATTATTAAATGCTTCATTTGCGCAAACACCAACCAACCAAATGGGCGTAGCAAACTGAAACACAATGCAGCACGGTGCGATTGATCATGCAACGTTAAAAACCTATCAGCCAACGTGTGATTGCCACTGATTTATTTATTACGCTGCGCAGAAAACCCTTTATTGAAACTAACTTTTGCTGAACTGCGGCACGGACTGGGAACTTCACTTAAATGTGCTTTTCTTTTGTTCTTGTAAGTAAATAAAGCAGTTGAGGGTGGGTCAGTTAAGCAAACAAATGGCAATAGATACCATTTTCTGAGCAAAGAGAGCAAAGAGTCTGACCAATTTCGTTTTAAGTATGCATTTAGTCAACCACAATCGATTTTGATTTATTTATTAAATTTGAGCAAACGGCCACGGAAACGGTGTGTGGCTGCTTTTTTGGAGATCGCGGGAGGGTAGTAAGCTACACAGCAAACAAAATAAATGTGCTGGAAACGTTTCCTAAAGCATCAGCGTTTCATAGCCGAAGAGAGGGAACGAAAGAATACACAGAGCACATTTTCATAAATACTAAAAGCAGATTTATGTGCCATTTCGATTGCAGCATCTCCTGAATCAATCATCGGTTGCAACCAGTGCCGTCGGACCGTACCAGCAACGGCAACAACAGGAGCAGCACTACCACCAGCACCAGCGAGTTCCATTGAGCCATCGACACCACGAAGGCCCACAGTTTGACCAACCAGAGTTCCTGCCACATCAGCACCAGCACCAGCAATCCTTTGGTGCGTCCAGTTGTTTAAGCACCTCAACCGATGCCATGAGTCTGGACGGGCTGCTGGACTGCGTCAGTACGGGTACCTTCTCCTGTCCGCCATCGCCAAAATCGAAATCATATTTGGGTAAGCGATTATTTACGACACCGAGCGTTTTGCGTAAAATGTGCCACCCAGGCGTACCGACGTGTTTGAGGCAATGGTTTTTGTTGTGTGCGCTGTAGCGGTTTGGGGTATTTCGTTTGAAATTTAACTTTCGGATGTCATATTTTGGCATGTTTCATGGAATTTTCATTTCCTGCCATTATGTGTATGGATTACGCGCCAACGTTTCCAATGGGTTTTACAAAAAGCAAAAGGAATGATGTGTAACCAGTTTTAATTATCTTTGCTGTCAATTTTTGTAATGCATTCGTTGGAAAAGCAGAATCAAAGTTAATAGTAAACAGAATTAATTGCTTCCCAGTGCAGTATGCAATCTGCACTACAAAATACGCCTGAAGTTATGCTATCGTTTGACAGAAAGGATTCAAATTTAAATTTAGTCTTATTTTCGCTCATTTAAAACAAATTAACTGACAGAATAAAGGACAAAATGGTGAAAAAAAGGGAGCTCAAGGCAACTAACTTATGAAGCAACTTCCAATGAAAACGCTGGGTCAAGAATTCGTGATAGCACTAGGAATGTTTAACCGAATTTGCTTTATTGCATTGCACCGTCTTTATTATCTATCCCTGGATAGCTTTCCGTGCTTTTAACGCGACCGTTCGCCACTATCGATGACTTGTTGAAGAGACGGTGGACGAAAAAAAGAAGAAAGCACGCTGCTCCCGGAGAGAAATTCCAGCGGGACTAAAATACTTCACAACTTCATCCCCAATGCTTTTTCTCCGTCTCTTCGCAGATAATGGTGATGGAGGTCAGCAGTCAGCGGGCTTTTACGAGTCGCTGGAAGAGTTAAACTACGCACTCAAAACGCTCATAATATCGGATTCGTTTCAAGCGCAACGAAACATGCGGAATGTAGCGTCTGCCGGCACCGAACCAACCATGGACCGTGGGTCGGGAACCGTGGAATGTACGGTCCCGTTTGGTGCATCGTTTGAAGCGGAACCACCACACCAGCAGGGACACAGGGTTGTAGAAAATCAGAGTACACAGGAATGTGTCGCACCCAGTCAACATCTCGTGCCCGAGCAGCAGCAGGAACCAGAGCTCGTTGTGGAAGAAGATGATGATCTAATTAAGCAACGGAAACTAAGCGATTGGTATTACATCAAGACGGCCCCGACCAAGAAACCTTCGAGTCCATTTGAGCGTCGTCGCGCAAACGGAAGTCGTCTGGCGACTGATGCGGCAAGACGTACGGGACGCTTTCCACCGAACGTAACGCCTCGAGCTTCAAATCCCGACATTGCCGGAGATGAGCGTTTACAGACGAAGGTGCCTGCTGACAGTAAGCATCCCACAAAACCGGTCCAGGGAGAGGCGAGTGATCGTAAATATCCCTCACCCGTCCCAAAACCGCGACGATTGCCTCCGTCCATGGTTGCAACGGATTCGCAACAGCAACCAAGCTGGGATCAGGAATCCCGTTGGCATCATCAGCATCCAGGTGTGGTCACTAAATCCGCATCTTCGTCCAGCGTGAATGTTGGACTTCGCGGCCATCTACATTCGTTGGGTGGTACTGGACGAAGTTCCGGTTCGACACGACTCCACTCAAACTCGGACCTACAGCAAGCCGGTACGCGTAAGGCAATCGCACCCGCCCTACTCCAGGATGACTCACTCGGAAGTCTCGACGATAGTTCATCGTTGGCCGTTCTTGGTGGCTCGTTAACATTCGAATCGTCGGATGATCGGGAACGCTTTTCACCCTATTTTCGACGACGCAATCCGCAGCAACTCGTACCACAATGGTTTCCACCGCCTCCGCCACCTCCGTACCACTATCCGCACCAGTACGGCCATCCGCAGGAGCAGCGGAATATTTATGAGAACTTTCCACCAACGGCCAATCAGCACGCATCAATGGAAGCGACGATCAATGTGCACGATGGTGAAGCAAAACCCGAGCCATTGTCGCCCACACCGACGGCAAGAATACGTACTACCACCGCCGGCACCACAGGGTCCTCCACACACCAACACACCAACCACCGTCCAGCACCGACACTGTACGGCATCGAGGAGGACGAAGTGTTTCAGTACAAAGTACCAATCGCGCCGGGCGCCAGTGACAAGCGTCCGTTGCCGAGGCCACCGATCGACTCGGATGACGAGACCGGTCAAGGCCAATGCGGGATGCAGGCGGAGAAAAAGAGCTCCTTAACGCGGGTAAGTACGCACGCAAGAACCAATTCCAAAGCGAGCATCAGAATAAATGCCAGCATCCTGGTGTGCTGGTGACAGTTTTTCCTCCTATTGAACGGAACGCAAATGCCGTCATTTGCTATTTTGCTCCATACGGCTGCGTTGGCGTTGTTCATGCAAACACTTTGAATTCAATATTCATTATACAGTTCGCGCGCAAGTTCGCACCGTTGATCGACCGTCGTAGGTGTGAGGCGCGAGGGAATGAAGTTTCCTTTAAAAAACTGCCATCGTGGACAGTTTCGTTGGTTCAGTTTTTGAATAATTATACCTTCCGAACTTGATTGCATTTTTTATCGTTGTGCTCGAAGTCGTGTCGTTGCATAAAATCGTAGTAGCCCGGGTGTGCGTCTCCCCTGTGGAGCGTGCGAATAAAATGTGGACCCATAATTATTCCGCTTTAAATCATTTGATGACTGTTGATGCATAAAGCTCATCAACCAGAGCAACAATGAGCTTACCTTCGTGAGGAGGAATACGGGAGCTGGGCGATGAAGTGGGAGATGAAACGTAGTTTGGTATGAAAATATGCTTAACATACTTCAACAAGTGTACTGCTTTGTCTTGGATGCTTAGCGCCGGAAAGTATGCAATAAACACATTCGTTTTTGGAGTTTAAGAGAACAGTTTTGGTTCGAAGATGCTCCAGGGGGTTCGCTACCTTTTTTTCTATTCACCTTGCACTTCATGCGACGTGTATTGCGCATTGCATACATTCAGGCTATTTTTGCACAGTGGTACACAAACATCATCTAAGATGGACCTTCTGGAGTATTTTTGTCGCTGTTTTTTTTTAAGTACTAAACATTATTTGAATTTATTCATGTTTACAACTATTTAAAGAAATACAATTGTACTTATGTATAGGTTTCCATATTTCACAAAGAGTTTACACTATGGTTTTGACTTAAAGTCCTTAGCATTTGGGCGAGTTGTTACTAAACAATTTTCTTGATTGGAATACAACCATATCCTCCTCCTTAGTAGGAAAGTTTCTTATGCTAACTTATTTTACATAAACCTTAAACTAAACTAAACTAAAACTTTAAACTAATATTACGAATGCATCAGTTCATTTAGTTCATTACTATCTAACTTATGGAATAATTGCATAATGTGGGAGACTATTTACAGGGTAGAAAGCTATTTAAGGAAAGTTGAGAGAGGAAAAGGAATATGGAGGTGAAAAGGAAGAGAGAGAATAAATTACATAAACAAATTCTGTATTATTGGTGAACAGAATATTTTCGTCGCTGTAAATACAGTGAACATATTTTAGCAAATCATCGCATCATGTTCAGGATGAACTTCACAGTCAAAATATTTAATTAATCCAGTGGATTGCGATTTGATTGCAATGCCAGAGCGAATGTATGTATGTTTGCTTAGCAAACAAACAAGTATCAATTCTCGAGCAAGAAAGTTACACGAATGTGTTCCAATATGACGTGTGTATTCCGTTGCCCTTGGAGATGAGATTCGAGTCAATACAAGCACACTGCAGTCGATGCGTTCGCAGTGGCTTTTCCAATCTCCGTCCGATGGTACACGCCACATGCGACCTATTTCTTCGGAACACGAACCGAACCGAAAGCAGAAGATGAAATTGGCAAATTTTATATCATCGGTACGGTGAACTGGCGCTGGCGCCGTAAACCATCCAAGGTTCAGAGGTGACTGCAGTGCCTTCCAATGAGGGTCGGGTTGTCCGGTTTTTTGAAAGGACCACAAAACGATCCGGTCAAAAGAAGATGGTAGGGCCAAAGAAATCGACAGTTCTGGGGGTAAAATATGGTTCCATGCGCTATTTCCCCCCCGGAACGAGCAAGAGCATCACGTGGTGGTGTGTCCGTGTCTCCACGTGTTTGGTGATGACGTGCGATGGGGAATGTGGTGTTTTTTTTTTTTAGCTCGTTCTTCCTGTGTAGCTTGAGCTACAAACAAATTGAAATGAAAGCTGCCCCACAAATGAGGGTTCAAAGTAAATGGTGGACCAACGTTGGGAGGAGGAGGTGGGCAGTAGCAGTATCAATCCCGAGGGCCCTCTACTCTTTGTGAGGTATGAATGAAAATGTAAAAAAAAAAGGCGAAGAAGCAACTGTAAACGAGGAGCAAATGGGAAGCAAAGGCACGATTCGATAGTGTAGCAGATATGCGATTCGAATGGATACGTCCGTCCGTCTTTTAGGAGGCCCGGTTGACCAGGCTGAAACCTGGAAGCAACAGCTGGTGCTTTCGTAGCGAGGAGCTGAATTCTAGATAGACCTTTGACTTTTGCCTCATCGTAGCGTGTGCTTTCCTCGTTTGATGGCCGTACGATGAGCTGAAACTGGAAAGCACAACCTGGGTGGGGTCTATTTGGACGTGTTTCGGAAGGATGGCTGTCGAAAACCGCAACCGCAACACAAACGAGCATACATTGGAGTAGGTTACGGGATGCCGGATGTCTATTGCTTGGCCCGGCATGATATCTTTCGAACCCACCGGCAAAAGGATACGCTTGAATCGGTACAGCGATATGCCGTTTCGAATTAAAAGAAACAGTCCCCGTGGAACGTTTTTGGAACGTTACGTTTCAACGTTCGTGGTGTGAAACCTGAGCTTGGAGGATTGCCCAAAGAAATGGCCTTTTCCTGTGGTGCTTGGTTGTGTGTGTTTTTTTTCTTCTCCTCATAGTGATAGCGTTCATGCCATCGCGTTGTTCCGGGAGATGGTTTCCGGGAAAATTTTGCGGTGAATTGTGATATCGAATGCATATTACGAGTCGTTGTTGAAATCTGTTGCTGTGACATTCGTTAAATTTTAGATAAGAGTATGTCACCGTTTCAATGCGAACAGACTGGAACATGTATATGGGGGGCATTCGAGAGTAGATATTTTTTTCATGGAAAATGGAGAGTTTTCATGAAGTGTTTTTTATTTAAAAAAAAACTGATAAAACTGTATATTTTTTACTTTTTTAAATTACATATATATTTACTTATAGTGGAGTATCTTAAACTAAATTTAGTTTTGAGTAAGATATTACTTTTTTTTTCAAACTAAAAACTTAAAAAAGAAAATTTTAGAAGAAAATGCCATTTGATGGAGACGCCTGGTGTTTCATGAAAATATGCCTTCAACTGAAATGATTTTTACAATCTGAGATGTGAAATACGGTGCTATCATTCTGGAAAACATTGCAAAAGCTTATAATAAATTGTATTTATCTCATCCTTATAAAAGCTTTTATCTTTATTTCACTGAAAAGCTTTCAAAATAAAAGCATCTTTTTTTATATTTCAATCAATATTATTTGAACTTTCCTGTGAATAATAATGCCGTTCAACAGTATTTCTTGGTATTCATTTCCATTTGTGATCGGAAGTTTCCCGTAATGGTGATGATGCAATTTCAAATTGATTTGCATTTATTTAGTGCAATGTGCAGCTGGAAAATTTCAATAACGTTAACAGGAACTACCTGATAATCCGACAGTCAAACAATAAATTCATTTAATAATCTCATCAATCTCCGTTGGAGTTGTTCCATTCTATACTGTGTTGTTTTTTGAGCGATCGAAAAAAATGTAAAATTCTGTTTAAAAAATTGAGATCGAATCAAATGGTAAACCGTCATGCAAATATTAATCATTAAATGACTGTATAAGCGATGATAGGCTTAACCCGTCCGTTCTTTAGCAAATATAAAGCCCCTTTTTTGAAATTACGAACCCAGGCAAAATCATGTACGCGCTCCTTGTTCATCATTGTCGTATGCGCGGTATCACAGGACCTTTGCATTGTTTTAAAATTTAATTCTAATTGCAGCCAGGCCGTGTCGTCGTTTTGAGTGTGTTTATGCCCCGGAACCGGGAGACAACAGATCACCGTCACTTGATGAACACTTCAGGGTGCGTCGCGCATAATCGTTAAGAAAGCAGATACGATCGTAAAAGAATTTACGAGCACAAATTGCAAGATCGTTGAGGGTTGGCGGCCGTACGTACGCATCCCGTAGCACCAGCGCTTTACGATGATGGTTAATGATTGCTGCTGTTTTATGTGGGTCATGTTTTACACCGTCGGTTGATTATTATGGAGATACATTTTTCGAGAGATAATTAGAAGGATGTTGGATTTGCCGTTTTTTGTAAAAAAGAAAAATATAACAAAAGAATATAATTCATGCAAAAGCGCCGTGGAAGCCGAAACGGGAAAAAAGTATTAATTGTTAGCTGTCAGCTTTAGCAAATGTGTCCACTGGATGCTGGAAAATCATAACGAACCAACAGATTATTTGTTTTTTTTTTTCGCGGAAAAGAAAAGTTCAGTAAGCGATTACGTTGGGTGCTGTTTACACAACCGACTTATTTTCTGCGTTTTCGATTTTATTTCAACCCCCGGAACAAGTTTTACATTTTGCTATCAAAACACGTGGAACCCATCGCTCTGCAAGCTCGATTCAGAGATGAAGCTTCCGCCACTATCAAAGATACTACTTTTGATGAGTGAGAAAGTTCGTGCTGCTCCCTGGGAAAGGAAACGGTGCGATTTCTTGATATTCTTTATTTAACATTAACACTTCTCTTTCAACTACACCCTTCCCTCCTCTTCCCCCATCGTTTCCCCTCCTTGGTTCATGGTTGGCCGTTGTGCAACCATTTGCTACACCTCGCGACGGAGATTGAAACTAATTTAACTCTACTTGCTGCTGATTATGCAGCATCGTCTTACTGCACAGCGTTACAATGTAAAACGGGTGCACCCGGTGCAACACACAGAACCCTCCCCCTCTCCTCCCTCCTCCTATCACCATCGAAAACTTTTGCACCGAAAGTCATTAAACTAAAGTCGAAGGTGTTGCTCCTTTCCTTGGCTTATTTGGACGTATGCAGCGGTGGCAGAGGACGCCCTTCATTGGTTTCCCCTTTTCTCGTGCGCGCTGTGCAAACCGTTAAGGTGTTTGCATTTACGTTGATTTATTTGCACTTGACACCGTTTGAAGTTGGTAAGGTGCAAGGGACCGCTACCGATGGGGGAAAGATTGCTTAAGATGAATCGGTCCGTACTAACCGTTTTGCAGGTCACCTTTACGGGCGCTCACCATTCAGATCATCTGGAAGCCAACGGTTGGGCACGTCCGTTTTTGGATCGGTTTTAATTATAAGCATTTTTATTAAAATTCTCATTTCCACTCTTCGTTTGAGGGAAAACACAACTTTTCCTTATCGAGATAGACTTGTGCTTTGAGGAATTGGGGCTTTGGGTGATTGGGGTCGGGGAGAGATATTTTTGTATCGCATCAGTTCCATAGAACAGACAAGAGAGGGGGAGAAGCCACCGTCAGACAACGGGTTCGGATGTGGTAAGCTTTTCCGTAAAGAAACTTACATTTGTAAGTCCCATTCCATGCTCAAAAATCCTTTGCAATATGTTTTTGTTTGTTTTTTCCACAAAAAACTTGTCCTAACCCAACTTCTACTCTTTCTGTGAGACAATTTTATTGCCTCTCGTAGATATGAAACCAGCTTGAAATTATCATAACGAAAGCTACGGTGAGGGATCCATTATTGGAACAGGGACGTTCCAACAATCCTTTTCGAACATTTGCCTCACAACATGTAGAGGCAATTTAATTAAACAAAACCCGTGTCAATGCCGGTTGAATGCATTGTAAAGCGAAACAACCTACATTATGTTTGGTTAAGAAATTGAAAGGATCTCCTCAAAATGTTCTCCATACGTGGCAGTTGACTCAAGATGTTGTTTCTCTATCATAACAATAGAGTGGAGCAGTCTCACCTCACCACACAACAATGGGACGATTTCCAATCACCGAGCACCGAGCATCGGAAATTGGAGCTTTTTTCCATATCCAACCCCCCTCCAGCCACACTTTCCGCGTCCAGTTCGGGGCAACAGCGCAAAGTAAATGGGGCAATGGGCGGATTAACAAAGTTTTAAATCGATTATTCCACCAGCTTGACACCTTGGTGGGGGAGGTGTCCGTGCGATTGGTTGGTCGGTGATCTTTGTCTTACGAAACAGGTCCCGCGTAAAGCCAGAGGGGGCGAAAGTTCAGCATCCTGTACCGTTTGTTGGGGAACCAGCGGTACGGTTTCGGTGTAAGCTTGGTTTCGCGGAGTGCAAACCATCGACATTTCGTCGGAAAGTGTAATTGAATTTATGATTTTCCTTCGCCACTTCGTGGTACGTACCCTGTGGTGCTGTACACGCTACAAGGGATGCTGTTTGGTAAATGAATTTTTATGCTTCAGCTAGGAATTGGGTGTATTTACACATTGGAATGAGTGTGACTTTAATACGAACTGTGTGAGTAAAACTATACTCATTTTTACGTAATGAAAGCATTGGCTGTGTACTCTCTTTTATGAATAGAAAATTGAAGAATCTTCAATGTTTAAATAAATGCTTTAATATGTGGGCTTTTAAAGCTCCAGAGTTCGTCTATTGAAGAGGACAAAGTCAATAACAGACATGCCGTGCAGCATGAAGCAGGAGCATTAGTGAGATGACTATTCAATACTGGTTTTAATTGTTTAATATTTTAATGACACTCTTATGAAATTGATATATGGATACATACACTCTTATGAAGATATGGATACATTTCTCGTAATTAATACACAACATTTCCATCGAAATCCATCGATTGTATTGAAAAATTTATAATACTTGGAAGAAGGAATTCACTCAAACTGTGTCTCAATCCTTTAGACAATAATTAACACTGACTAATGAATTAGGGCGTTTGCTTTGGAGCGGCCCGGTGGCCGAGGAGATAGCGG
>KI424975.1:1384-13681 GCA_000473375.1 Anopheles culicifacies | reverse complement strand
ACAGCAACGTAATGCAACACCAGATCTGAAAGAAAGAAATATAACAATTAACTTAAAGTAATCGATTCGATATGAAAAAACACTATGGAATGCAATTATCCTAAGTAGTAAAAGCAGGGTAATGATGGGGGCGCCAGGTGGTTTATAGATTGTGAAACCTTCAATACCATTTACCTAACTGATTTTCTAAATCATACGCTAGATTACAGATAAATTCATACTGTTCCCTGGCTGTGCTTTGTATCATTCGTGACCGAAAACAAAAAGCACCGATATCCATTTATTACCGGAATGTATTAAGTAGCATTCAATGTATACTTTCGCATCTGTATAAGTAAGCGAGACGGGTAACGCTTTCAACACGAAGGCATGACGAAAAAGACACATATTTACATCGCACACTGCACAAGGACCATCGACGATCAATGTGCACGGGTATATACACATACAAGCACTCATTAGTTGCGTTGTCAACGCGTGGGCATGAGTGTCCTTTTGCTCTCTCTCCCGTAACACTGTTGCGTATCACGTTACTTGCCTTCCAGTTCCAGCGCACATCAACACAACGACAACATTGTGTGTATCAACACTGTCGTTAGTAGGTGTTCCTGCCGCACACCAACACCGTACAAAAGCCGGGAAAATGCCGGGTAGTATGTAGCTGCTTTCGCTTTCCATTTTCCGATACATATACTGGGCGGGGAAATACACCGGTCGGCATGGGTAACAACGAGACAATGCACGCTGCATGGTACCGTGTGCGCATGTTCCCGCAGGCGTTCCCGATCCAG
Source organism: Anopheles culicifacies (assembly GCA_000473375.1). Lineage (NCBI taxonomy): Eukaryota > Metazoa > Arthropoda > Insecta > Diptera > Culicidae > Anopheles > Anopheles culicifacies. The sequence goes on along the minus strand of KI424975.1, from coordinate 12,890 downwards.
GACCAGGGTCACTCTCAAAATGCTCGGTACTCCCCCCGGTGATGGATAGGTGAAAATTTTCCAACCGGAAAAAGTCCTCCATGGTAGCGGTACGATTGAGCCGGGGTTGTTACTCCCGGCTTCAGGCACCTGCAGAACTTACGGTCGCAAAAACGAACGGCATGGATATGCCATTTTATGAAGGCCGATGGTAGTACGGAGCCGAGCCGAACCAATAAAGAACCAATTGGTGATGGATGTTTGCATGTTTGTATTTCATTATTGCCGGTTTATGTGGCATCCTACATTATTAGATTCGGCCTGCTCGTCCTGCTTATATGGCATCCTTTGAAGTTATGTCCGGGCAAATGTCACCAACTGTCGATACATTTTTCCTTATGCACACAAGTTGCGTTCCGTAGAATTATTGTGTGTCTCAATATGAGGAACGATTATACGAAGGGAATTATTTTGTTTAAAGTTCATTTCAAAAAGAAGTCTACCTGGCAGATAGATCAATTCCATAACTCCACTTCCGTTTTGGCCTACCACGCCTTCATCATCAGCCTCCAAAAAAGATTACGGTCTTTATCTGACGGAGTCTTTCGCATGACACATTGAACTGATCGAATCCTGGTGAATCTAATTAGATGTTCGGTAGAGAGATTCTCTTTAAACTCATGACGGTCGTCGCTACAGCAACTTCTTCATCGTCCTTTCATATATACGGAGACAAAAAAGGGTATTATTAGCTTCAATATAGGGGTCCTGAAGATCATAGATGACAGATACACGGCTTCCTTCATGAGATTCGAAGTTATAGTGATAGGTCCAGATACTGATGTTGGAGTCTCAACTCTCATTCTGCTCAGAACCTCCAAAGAGCTTAATTCGGCAATGGCTCTGACTGTCTGGCTCTGACAGATTGCGACATCTGTGTTATTTGCGGTGCTAAGCTTTGGTCCAAAGTAGGACGTGTTTTGAAGGATTGCAAAGAGCTCTGCTGAAAATACCTGAACGGCACCTCTGCTTAGCATCAGCTAGCAGCGTCATTGATACCAACGTCATTTTGGAGTTTGCCTACCCATACCTCAATTGTGTGATTTAATTGAAAGGCATCAATAGAAGAGAATACATCCAGAATTCCATAAGAGATTGCTTCCCCGTGCACAACAGTGCAGTACTGTTTTATCAGCAAGCGAGAGCCCAACAAGATAGAAACTGTCGAATGAGCTCCAAGGCCATCATATTGCTCTTTCTCCAGTACTCTATCCAGTACACGCAGCCCTTCAATTACGCTCAACGCTGCGAATCACGTCCCTGGCACGATCCTTTGTACCAGCAGCTTCAGTTGGGTGCAACTGCAAACTGCAGCTGAGTGTAACGAGATGTTGTAAAACTTGCAGTTGCTACACCACGCACACACACACAGAACGAGAAAGCCATGCAGCAGCATCGGATGAGTGATGCAGAACCAGGGGAGGCACCGGGTAACCGAGCAAAAGTGCATCTGAACTGCAAGCATGTTAACGAGCGATGCACTCTGCTACACACACTCCGTACCATATTCCATAAAGGGAAGTACATTTCCATTCCACTTCGTGCTCGTGCCGCTCATTCTCATGCTGCTTCTCATGGTTCTCTCACACTGGCAAGCCTGGATCGATGCAAAGGCTGTGTTTTGCCCGTATTTGTACCAGCACCGAGTGCCGGTTCCAAATGGATTAGCCGCACAACACCGATGGGGTTTAGTGGTTGTTGCTTGCAAATACATTTGCCACCATGTGCGAAACTAAGCACATCCCCCTTTTGCTTTTGGGGGGCAGCACCGTACAGCAACTTGCTTGTTGCGGTGCGCTACAACAACGACGTTTGACTTTCCGTCCGTGTTGAAGGGCACGATAAAGAGCTATTATCACGGTCGCTCCCGTACACACCATATTGAGCTCCGTTGCACCACAATGCAGCGAGATAGTGTTTGCTTTATCTTGCTCACCACCATTTCTGCACTGATGCATCCGATGTGATGCACATTGTTGGGTGAGGTCCCCGGTTTGTATATTTGGTATAATTCTTTCTTTTTTCCTGTTACTGTGTTCGAGTTTAACACACCACCACAACATGCATTCATCGCTTGTCCCGGGTTGGGTCGTTGTAGGTGAATTCAAATTGGTTGGTTCTCAATACCGTTGACTTTGAACATTGCAGCAGAAGGTACTTTCGATTGTTTATACATAAAAGAACTGTGCTAAATGTAAAACTTTCCAAAATTTATTAATAACACCTTCCCTTTTTCCTTTTTAATATTTTCTTTATGTTGTTTTGAAATAACTCTTCACACTATGATTTTATTTAAATAACAAATAATTTTCTTGTCCTACTGTAATATTTTCAACAAAATGAATTGCTTCTTCTCACACAATCCCACCTATGTATATTGCACTTCGTAAATGGATGCAAAGGCACACTCATGATACACTCCCTTTCCCGGCAGTTTATCTTGATCGGCTAGCAAAGAAGGTGGCGTGCACGTTGCCGTGGCTGGAGAATATCCAGCAACGAGAGTGCATTCAGTAACAGGCGCTGTGTGCAATAAGTGCATTGCACCAACACATACCCGAACGGTGACGGTGAGAGTCTGAGAACTATACATGCATGTTGGAACCGCGGAAGAGTAGCATCTCGGGTGCTAGTATGCGTTCCGGGTGATGTCGACTGTCTGTGTCTCCAGTTACCCCGTTACGGTTCCGGGCTATTCCGTTGCAATCCGTGACTATGGTACCTAGATTTTTATTTCTGGACGAATATGTAATTCAACACAATGTAGCAAATAAATTCAGTAAATGTAGAAGGGCTGATCCAATACACAAGCACATCCAATACAAGAGCATAAATTTAACCAAACTATCTAACTGACAAACCCTACATCAAATCACAATTCCAGTGGTGGGTTATGTCCTATGAAAGACTCAAAGTGGGATGAAGGATGGAAGAAAAAACGTCAACGATGCATTATGCTGCCAAACAAAATACACATAGAGTGGAACCACTGGGACCACTTACGATGGGGTCCTCCAAGCCAATTTATACAAATTTGAAAGTAGTAACTGAAAATTGGAAGCAGATTGAAGTGTCTGAATTCACTCCTTGCGAGCTCTAGTACGCCCCTACGAGCTTGAATCCATTTCCCCTTGACAATGACGAAAGAAGCCTTCTAGAATTCCCAAGCGGAAATTCGGGGTCAGACATATAACACGTAGGATCTTACATCAGAAGTGGCTGAGGAGCTCAAACTTCAACGATCTTCAGAACCCTCAAATGAAGAATATAAATAATTAATGATCGTAATTTGATTTAAATTTCTAGTGAAGCTCATGCGACTCTCTTCGGGATTTATCCCGTCGGCCGTGAGTATCTCCTGGAAATCTCACTCCCTGCAATTTCTGGAACACTTGCGAGCTTGGGTCCCCTTCACCATGGCAGTCAATCATTTTCAAGGCTTTAGGAGACCTCAAACAAAAACGTTCTGACTCTGCAATCATTAGCTAGACATAAATCTCATTGAATTAAAAAAAATGCTATCGAATGTCATCGTCGTTAGGGATATACAGAATTCTGTCCATTTTAGCAAACTTGGCAATAAAAATTAAGCGTCTACTACCAATGCTTCTATCTTTTATGCGAATCCCAATCTTCGGAGCTCTTAAGTGATCTCTTGTCGTCGTCTATTCCGCCTACCCACATTCTACATCCAAGATTTCAACCTCGGTGTTACTCGAACACTAGAAAAATGTTTAACCTTTTCCGACTTCCCTCCGGTGCAGGATGAGCAACGAATGCTGCAGAGTATCGCAGCGAAAGTGCAGTTTTACAATTTTAATTTGCTATGCGTTTAAATATAGCCATACCTCACCGGGTGCGTTACGGAGGTCCAATAAAACCAACGCCCAGAATAAATCACCTGCACCGTGTACGATGCACGCTTCCTGACCATCTTGTACAATACAACAGATTCCGCGGGAAAATGAATGCATTGCTTTGTGATGGTCAACATTATTGTGGGCCAAACTCTTCGTTACTCTGCATAGAATTGGGTTTCATGCGGTACGAAATTCGATATACTTTGAACATTCCCTCTCTTTTCTCGGATATATTATTTCTACGAAACCTCTCAACCTTTCTAGCGATAGATTCGCTTGGGATGCACAAACATTCCCCGTTGTGAGATATTTCCCCTGCAGTTATGAATTTTGGTTCCAACGCACCTGCTTCAAAGGCAAAATATTCGACCAGCAGCACCGCTAAAAGCCGAACTCTGTCCGGTGTACGGAAATAGTATCATTTTGAAAGCGGTAAAGCGATTTTTGGCCGATCGCGGCAACTGATCGTGTCCACCCTCGCTAGCAGCTTGGATGGGCAAATAAAAATATATATTTATATTCGATTGAGCTCGACGCTCGAACGCTACCCCCCGCATTGGACGTCATCGGGAAAATGGGAAAACCATTTTTCGGCATTTGGCCGCTCAAAAGGATAAGGGAAGGTGAGAATTGTTATTCGCCACGGAGGTATGTCTCGTTATTTTTTTATTTTTGCTATATAGGAAAGCCAATGCACTCGCGGATTCCGGACACGAGTCGGTAGGATGGAGAGCGTCACACAGCAAAACAAATCCTTGCCGCTGCACGACCGCCGGTGCAACAAATCGAAAACCCGGCCACACATGTGTAGCGCAGCTTCAACTGCGCAGTGACCGTCGGTAGCTAAAATGCATCGTGTTTCCACTTCCATCGTCGCCCCTCGTCGGCTGAAGGTGTCCATCCGGACGGTTTGTTCGGATCCGGTACCGAAGGGCGCAAACTCGTCCCACAGTGTTGTTGATCGGTTCGATCGAACGCAGCGAACGTGCAGCAGCGTGGCTTCTTGTTTTTGCTTTTAGTATTTTTCAGTGTGGATGTGCAGGTGTGTGAGTGTGTGGGTTCCTGGCGGGGTTCGAATTGTTTGTGTTTACCGACGAAACTGCACATGGTGCAGTTTGTTGAAACGAGAGCACATCAACACACGGTACGGTGTGTGGATGGGTAGAAAATACTGTGGGCTGATTTTAGCTATTTTCTGTCCATTCCTGAGCCGTCAGGTTAGTATACAATTTTAATTAAACGATACCGTTCATAGGAGGGTAATAAGAGATGTTAGCAAACTGGTTCTGCTTTATAAAATAGTCAAAGAATCTGAAAATATAAGCTAGTAGATTACAGTAGTAAGCTATTCTGTTTCTATGTACTTATAAAACAACTTTTTTAGAAACTTAACATTTGCTCCAACCCTTCAGTATATTTTACTTAACTGACTTATGCTGTTGTTAAATCTCAATTATGAGATCCAGAAATAAGCATTTTTTTCTAAAAGTTTGTGTCTATACAACCTCGATTGCCATTTCCGGCTTTCGTGACTTACAATTAATCCTGTGTAAGAGGAAATTGCCTGGGTAGGATTTTGGACCGGCCCTGTCGAGTGAGTCCGAACAGGGCATTTTAGTTTGTTTGAAAAAGAAAATTGTATATTTTAAATTTAGATAATTTTAAAATAAAACCGCCACATCGCGTTTCGACCAACCTACACAAATCGCGGGGAGACGGCATCGATTTGAACACATCGTCGATTGCACAATTCAAACACGCCAACTCCCAAACCCACACACGTGCAGGTGTGCTCCATGTGCTGCAACATGACGACACGCGAGAGAGATAGTAAGCGAGAGAGAGAGCGAGAGAGGGATCAAGCAAAACAAAACAAAGCAAGCGGGAGCATTAAAAGCTAGGCCAGGTTTCGCGTCACGTACACGCATACTACCGTTCCTTGGCAACGATCAACGATTCCCGTGGATCATTTGCAACAAGATACGATTTCATGGTACAATTTTTGGTATCAATCGCGTTTTTTTTGGGGAACAATGATCGTATGACCGATACGATCACGCTCGAATTAAAAGCTTCCGATGCTGCGATGGAACCTCCGTATGCATTAATTTACTGGAATAGTGCACGACACAACTACGGATAAAAGGCACAACACAAAGAGAATGCACGCTGCACTTCTGCAATTGCACAGTTTGCTGTGCATACGCGGTAAGGCAATGGAGCAGTTCGTGTAAACCTGTTCTACACACTCGCACTTGCTGCACATGCACTTACAGCAAGTGAGCAGCAAAAGAGAGTAACAGTGTGAGTGAAACAGATGCTACCGCTAACCAGGCGCGAGAGGGAAAAAGTAAAGAAACACGTAAAAACGCGTTTGACTACTTCACTTACTATTTTTAACTTTGTTCAGGCGTCGCTTTGCATCCACATTCGGCTTGCTTGGATCGTAACACGTATCGTAAAGCGGAAGTGAAGGTGCCGGTGGTTTCCGCCGTACAAATGTGTGCTGCGAGTCAGTACGTGAAGATTCCCAGCTACGGACGATGCTGGGTTTGTTTGCTGTACACGCGTAGTGTCGCCGTCACGATGTGTGTCGTTCGTGAGCCAACCCCACACAACGCGATGGCTGTGATTGTAACACCTTAGCCCAGCGTCCGTTTCGTCATGCCGGCGTGGGATGCACCACACAACGACTTTTTGTGCAATGCACGGTGCAAACAATGCCACGCACACGAACGGACCCACGTTTGGCCGCGTTCCAAGAATCGATGAGATATCAAACCGAAATCACACAACTTTACCATGCGTCTTTAACCTCGCATCATACGCTCGGATCGCACTTGTCAGGTTCACCCTTGGCCAGTACTAATTTGGCTTCTATACACTCTCTATCTCACTCTGCCGTATCGTGGTTTACTCACAATGTCCACTGTGCACGCCACTAGAGTTCACTCAACGTGCTGCTTTAAATACTTGCTCACATATATTTCCACGTTTGTTTGCGTTACTTCCCTGCCACCGTAGACTGCTCGTTAGCATAGCTTGCTTGGATCTTCGCTAGAAAAATTGACACCGTGTACACGTTCGGGTTTGATTTGGTCGCATTAATCAGTTATGGAAATAAGAAAAAAAACAAACGCCCAACGACAGCAGTTCCCAGCACAATCGATTAGGATTCCCTATGCACCTGTTTCCGGCATTTTCACTATATGCCTCGCACTTCGCAAAATTAATTTCCTTCCACTAATTTAGCTCACACACTACCACTTCTTTCGACGGTGCGGCCAAGAAAGAGATTGCGCCCAGCACGGAAAGTCTCTCTGACCAAATCGCCCCGGCAGCCGATACGTTCGTTCCCCTTCGTGCCATGCGGGGAGCTTTCGCCTACACCAACACCATAACGTGTGCGGTGGATTATTTTTTGTTTCGAACGAGAGAATGCTTTTTAGCGCGAGTGTTGTGTATTTTGTGATCAAATTGTTTGTAAAATTACCATGCTCTTAATCCACATCTCAATTATGAACTATGTACTATGAATTATGAATTATGATTAACAAATTGGTACACCGGCTTTGAACTTTATTACATTTAAAGATAACATTTTACTTTAGAAGAATTTTATAGAGTTAAATTGTATCAAAATTGAGACCATGCTTTTACTGTAAACTTGATTTTTTTTCCATTTTCATGATACAAAAATTAGTAATACGGCCGAAAACAAGTTCAGTTGTTCAGTTCTTTTTAAACCGCCAATACCAACGGTCGTTGAGTGGCTGAGGGATTTTGAATTTTTGGTGCTATAAAAATCACATACTTTTTATAGCATGCTCAACCATAATTTGAGTTTTATACCAAGCTCAACAAACGCTTGGAACGCTTAAATGCCGTTTGTTCTATAATATCCATAATCCAACGCGGCAAAACCAGAATTCAGTCCAATTAAATTTATTTTAGTAATTTAAGAAAAACATTACCAACTGTTGGGATAGGAAATATAATATAAAAAGAACTTTCTTTTCTAATGAAGCGAGTAAATATGAACAAACATGCAATAAAATGATTATGAGAGAGTGAACAAGTTTGGATTCTCTTTCCTCACGGGATATATCAGTTATAGAGTAATAGTTCTTCGAGCCCAAAAATCAATCCCATCTTTTTTTTAGTAAAATAAATGTAATTATTTCGGAAGACGCCCGTCCTTATCGTAAAGTAAGGACGAACTGGAAAACCAGAACACTCTGTTTTTGTCGTACGTAACTTTTAGTATTTTTATTAATAGTATTTGTTTACCGATAAGCAGCTACTTCAACGCGAAACGCTTTGTAACATGCGTTACCACATTCCTAAGTATTCAAAATTAACGATTTATCACTACAAACTACCTGAGTTGTGCCTTTTGCTTTCGTTTCTTTTTATTTTCTCTTGTGAATAAATATATATTTAAAAAAAACAAACAATTTCCCCAAATGGTAAAGCTATACTTTGAAGGAACGTCAGACGTTTGTGCAAAATGCATTTTTGATTCTTGTTTTGTTTTGTTTTTGTGTTGTTGTGCTTCTTTTTTGGAATTTTGAATAGGACTGATACGGTTCTTCGGTCAGTTGGTTGCTTGATGTGTGGTTTGTTGATTGTGAAGCATTGAAGTCCTTTGTGGGCTTCTGTGGGCTTACGGGATGAACTTAACGTGCGGAATGGGCTAATGACATCCATTTTAAAATTAAACAAAAGTAAACACCTCTCCCCCCTCTTCTTCCCACCTCTAAGGCTTGGTAGGGTGGGAATGTGGCACCGCAACAATGGGGCAATCCATCAACACACTGACATACACATCCATTCACACACACACTCACGCACACGCAAACATAAATTTAACCGGATGGCGGTTTGCTTACTGCTAACGCTGCCTAATATCTTTGTGCCAATCACTAAAATGTGATGATTGTGAAATAATTTCAATTACGATTCGTAATGTTTAGTTTTGTAGTTGCGCGCCGTTTGCCTTCTGCCTACTGGTAACTTAGCTTAGCTTCTTTTACTTCCGCATCTGTGTGTTCTACGCTACGCTACATTCTACTCGGCAAAGAGGCGTGTAGAAAGCTGCCAAAATAAAAATAAAAAACCGTGCCGACTCCCGCATAGAGCCAATACTGTGCGTCTCTGTTAATAGGTTTTGCGGGGTGTTGCGGGTCCGTTTCCGGATCCGGCAACACTAGCGCAATGGTAGTTTTGTGGCGCGTATGGACGTACGCAAACGCCGTAAGAATACTGCAATAGGATATACGCGTGACACGGGCTTTACGATTACCTTAAGTACTACCTTAACTATCCCTTAGACGAGCCACCGTCCATCGTCGTGAACACACACTTCAACACTGTCCCGTTTGGAGTGATCCTTTTTTACGGCCACTCCCCCTACGGTTTGGCGCACAAAACTGTTGGCACGATGTGCCATAAGATGGCAGACCTGAATTACAGGTAACCGAATCGAACCATATCCCGACAAACGCCCGACATTCGCTTGATATACGCCGGATTGTACAGCATGTCCTTCGCGAGCTCATCGATATCGACCAGCTCCGTTGTCTCGAGTGCGGCCGACACATTCGGCAGATCCTTCTCCACACAGCAGGTTGAATGAAGAGTCATCAGTGCCATGCCTAATAGGAAATTAGAACGATATCGTTAGCCTTTTGTTTTGCGATGCGACACCTCTCACACATCGTCGTGGCTTACCGAAACCGAACCGGGCGTACTTCTTCATGTGCATCTGGAGCCGCTCGAAGGGGAACAGCTCGCGCCCATTCACCGTGCCCAGCTCGTCGATGCGCCGTATCAGGGCGCTGTGGTACTTGCGCAGTAACTCGGGCAAACGCTCGCGCAACTCACTGTCCGTACAGCAGAAGATGAAGTAGGACAGATCGATGGCGGGCGTGGCACAGCGTGCGACCTGCCAGTCCAGAAACTTGAGCTCTTTGGCAGCCTGATGGTGGTGATGCTGGTGGTTGGTGAAGCCATTGTTGTTGTGACCATCGTCGGTACCGTTACGTTGTGTTGGCTATAAGATTACACACACATGAAAAAAAAGGTCAGTCACTCCCTTCGTGCTCCGGTAACTCCGGACACAAGTCGCTTACCATCGGTCGGTAAAGGATGTTGCTGATCCAGCAGTCTCCATGACAGATGACCGTATCGTCCCGGTTCTGCACACAGTCTACCATCGCCTGTCCGTACTCGTCCCGAAACCGACACAACCGCTCAGCAACCGCCCCGTCACCCGTCTCCGGATTGCGCTGCAGTGTCTCAATCGCATAGTCCACCTTGCGCTGCAGAAAATCCACAAAGGAACTGTGCAACGGCGGCACAAAGATGGTTTCCTGCAGCTCGCTCACAATCTGCGCGTACGCGTCCGGTGCCTGCTGTTGCATCGCGAACGAGATCGCATGGAACTGGGCCAGATGGGTCAGCACTAGCAGCACGTCGTCGTACGCGAGCGGTTCGGTGCGCGGGAAGTTACGGTAACCCTGCGCCATCAGATCACGCTGCAGTATGTACTCGAAGCCCTCGCAGCACTCGGACACGATCACGCTCGGGTAGTGTGAGAAGCTTTTGGTCGTGCGCAAACCGCGCGCCTGCTGGAATCGCTCGAACATCGGCAGCACCACATCGAACACGTACTTTTCCCGCTGGAAGTGTGCGGAGCTGTTGTAGAGCGAACGGCGCAAACTGGTCGTCGGTGCCACCTTCGCAATGACGCTGATCGGCTTCGGTACCTCGGTGTACACCAGCCTGCAATGGGAACGGTGTGGGTGAAAATGGGTTATTAGAGAGGAACACTTATTTGCTTTGGAATTAGAATTAAATTATTCCCTTTTGCAGTACAGCTTTACAGTTCTGAACTGGTCTATTAGAGCCTACGGATCTAAGGTTATCTCCCTAGTGATAAGGTAGAAGCCGTTTCTAAATTCTTAAACCTGGAGCATACAGATATGGAGCTGGAATCCTGCAAACATTGCACTTAGAGGGAGCCGATTTCTTCACTGAAGTTCTCTTGACTGATATTATGAAAGCTTTTCGCCTTGAAATTTCTAGTTCTATTTGATTCAAGAACTGAAGACATCCAGAACTATCGGTGTCTCTGCCAGATTAAATCGAAGAATCTGTACATTCAAGTGGAGTCACTGCTGTTCCTACTCAAGAGTAATGTTCTGACGTAGATTTCTCTACGTGATCCAGATATTCATGGTGTATGTTGAGAAAACTTAGCAGAGAATCGATTCCATCTCCCAATAAGTTTCTCCTAGATGTACCACTTTAACATGAGCTCACAAAAAAGCTCAAAGTCTTGCATTTTTTATTAAAATGCCATTCAGGGATAAGAATTTAAAGTCATGGATGATAGAAGTAATTCTTAGTTTTGAAGTAGAAGAAAGTTAACTCCTAGTCACGGACAGATCCACGGCCCAAACTATTCTGGGCTTCAACAGTTTGTTACTTTCAAATTTAATTGAAGCTACCTTGAATGTTGAAGGCTTAGTCTTACGTTATCAGTCTATATATGGACATTGGACACCGTGTATGGTCAACGTATACACAACTTCTGCCATTGT
>AXCM01008882.1:0-11235 GCA_000473375.1 Anopheles culicifacies | reverse complement strand
CTTTCTCTCTCTCCCCCGAATGCAGTTGTCTTGTCTTGTGTGGTTCTTTTTAAAAATGAATTAGAATTATTTTCCTTTCCGATGGCAAATGGCAAACGTCTGAAACGGAAGCCCGGAATGTCCTTTTATCCTTTGTGGCAGTAGCAAAACACAAATGTCGCACGATCGGTACGAAACGACAACCATCGAAAACGCAACCACTACTGTAAACGATTATTTTTATCACTTTGCTCTAAGCCATTGGTTTTACTTCCATTTTACGATTGCTTTCTGCACCGCTGCCGGGAGATGAACGACCGCAACTGACGCGATGCCCGCGCGCTGCATTGGAATTTGTTTTCGAAATCGGAATTTTTATTTCTCCTCCCTTTTTTCTCCTTCGGTTTTTGAATGCACCGAAGACGACACCATGAATAAAAAAAAAGCAAAGCACCCTCAAAACCGGCAACTTTCAAGGCGAAAAGTTTCGAGTTCTTTTATTGTCGTTTCCACGCCGTTTGGGTGGCTGCTGAAGATCAACGTGTCCCCGCGGCAATGGGCAAAATCAGCAAGTGAGATTTTTGTGGTCTTTGCGATCCTTTGTCAACGATTCTCCAAGTTGGGTTTTCTATTGAATGAACTGAAAGGATGTTCTATTCGCCTTTAGCACAAACGAGAACCGTTCGGGGCGGGTGTACTTGCACCTTAACACGCTCGCAAACATTCCCCGACAGTGGGTTTGGTGGAAAATCATTAGATTTGTTGGTGAAAATTCGGAACAAACTTTTACATTTGTTTTTCGTTCCGATTCCTTTTAATCTCTTTCTTCCGGATCCAGAGTGTTTCGATGAACTTTTGATTGATTGAGCTAATTAATTAGAATTCTGTAAACATTTTAACGTTTAACTGTTTTATGTTTGAAAGCGCAAAATAAATATTCTCCACCAGCAGTATGGTGTTTCGAGCTAATAAAACATTTCCCGCCTTCAAAATAAAACTTTCAAACACAAAATCCACCAACAAACTTTGTGCTGGCGTTACGTACAATAATCCTAGCTCTAGCTGTTTGTTTGAACCACTCTTGATTGGCCACTTGGTCATTTTTTTTTATTTCTTCTGTCTATTTGAACGAAAAACGGCTATCGGAAAAAGAAAATTCATTGCCCTGCAGCAAATGCTGGGTTTCTTGGCTCACCGAAATTAGCTCCACACTCGCGCAACCGTGCCCCAAGATGGCGTTGTGTGCGTTTTTGGTTTCCATTACCGTTTGTTGTTTGGTGTTGTTTTTCTTTCGCCCACTTTGTGGTCAAAGTTTAGCTTCACTCTTATACAAAGAAAAAAAAACCGTTGGAGAACGTTTTTCGTTCCTTTCCTTTTATTTGGGCGAGCCGAACAGTTTGACTTTCGGACCGAGTTTTACAAGCACACTCCAGCCGCTACTCGGGCTTCGGTTCAGCGCTTCCCAAAGATCGGCGAGCGGTTAAAACAACGCCTTGAGTCCTTGGGTTGGTAGAAAAAAGGACATGGCCCCGTGCGCTCCAGGTTCAGCATATGTAGGTGCAGGTGAGAGAACGGTGCGTTCTTCATTAAGAGAGACGTGTTCGTTTTTTTCTGGCTGTTCGTGTTTACTTGTTCCACTGGACCTGATAAGGAACCCCTCCGTTCAGATTCCGGGGCACACCGGGGCTCGAAGAGGGAAAATCGAATAACAATTTGTTGGGCAAAGTTTACTTGGGGAAAATCAATACTTGAAAGTTTCGTCCGTTGGCCGTTTAATTTGACGTCCCCTTGTCAGGGAAGTTTTCCTGTTTTTCCAGCAAAGCGGAAATGAGCAACGGTGCGTTGCAGTTGGTAGCGGCAAACAATCGTAGACGGAATGAGCTTATTGTTTTTCGTGTTTTGTTTTTTTCCTTTGCACTAAACAGAAAGTTATATATTCTACAAGCACGACGTACTGGCAGATGGAACGACGTGGCAAATTCCAGCATGCCATTTGAAGATTTAATTATCAGTCTGAAGTAAATAAGTCGTTTCGTATGTTAAGATGATTAAGTTTTGTTTGCCATCTGTCCTATCGATGCTTTTAAAAACTAACATCCGATTTTAGAAAATGTCTTAAAACTTCAATAACTAATCGTTGGTGTTTGTTATTTATTTACAGGTAAGCGTTGGAGCGGAGTGGCGTTGGTGTTCGATTGGGTTGGACTGAGGTTCGAATCCTATTCGGGATCTTTCTTCCGAACGCAGGACTGACTATCCTGTTACGCGTAAATTTAAGTCATGGTGCAAGAAATATGACGTACGTATAAACATTACTTCAAGAAATCCAAATTCTTCCTTAAACACTTTCAGTTATTAAGTGGAACGGGGATGTAGTTTACTTCCAATTTCCAATCAATCAATCAGCAACCTTCTTCGAAGATCAAACGAGCAGCAGCAGCAGCAGCATCTTCGCTGTAATATTACTGCCTCCCCAACAGCATTGAGCAAACTCGATTTTCGTCGATATGTACTTTACAAACAGCACAGGGAAACTATGATTGTAAATCATAAATTTCAATATTTGTTCTAACCTTGTCGGAGCGCACTGTTGGCGCTCTGTGTGCAAGACTCCCAAAAAAAATGCAATCGAATTGAGTCGAACGCTTGAGTGCGGGGGGGCTTATGCTGGAGTGTAAATGAATCGGAACTCTCCAATCGAATGCAATCGGTTGCTGCAGGTGCAATGTTGGGATTTGGATGTAAGAACAGCAGTAAGCCTGAAGAGAGAAAGCAGGAATAGTGTGTTCTTACCCAATGGCGAACCTATTGATTGCCACCGTGCTTGATGAAGCCTTAAATTTCGTGTTGCACCTGAGTGGGGAAAGGTTTTACCTCGAAGGCTCTCATCGAAAAAAAAAAAAAGAATGCAAGCGCACTATAGACGGACTTATACGTAAGAAATAGTTTACTTTCCATCATCGCTGCTTGTAGTTGTTCGTTCTGCACACGCTGATAGGTTCGCTGGATTAGGCTTCTTTCGCTGAAGGAGAATAATATGAATCGCAGACAGTTGGGGCGGAAAGTTTATGGCAGTGCCAGGAGCGCACTATTCGCCACCGTTTGCGAACGGTTCCAGCAATTGGTTGTGCACCGGTTCATGAACGGAACCAAAAAACCCGAAACCGTGTGCAGAGATGTATGAATGGGCGGACACAAGCGTCTTTCATGCAAGAGTGGAAGTGGAATCGTGACTTATGCTATTACGAATGATGCTGTAAAAACATCGCATCATCTCTGCTGCCACAGCCACACCAGCCAGCATCCATTGCTAGCCGAAGGTGTGGATAAAATATATCGGTAAGCTCCCCGCTCGCAGTTCGACGAAGCCATCAGGCAAACCGTTTCGTTGTGCTGTGGAATAGCTGCATCGTGAAGTGTATTGCCTTGCCAAGTGTGGAAGTCGCTTCCCATCCCACAGCCCGAACCCGGAAACAGGGCGCATGTATGCATTCGGGCAAATAATACGATTTTCGCTCCAGTGATGATGTGACTTTTCAACTGTGTGCGCACTCCTGCACCAGAGAACTTAACACCTTCTGTTTTTCCGTGCCCCGGTTCTTCCAGAGCGCGCTCCACAAATCATCATCCCCCGGTGTCATCGCAACTTATACTGGGCGAACGGGGTGGACCTCTGCCTTATGGAAAAGTCACTGCAACTTCTGCAATTCTGTGCGACTTTCAATCTCGCTTGTTTTGGGTGCTTCTTGGGGAGGGATGGAAGTTCTCGTGGAGGGAGATAGAAACTCTCGTCCAAGTAGTGTAGAAGAGGGAGAAGGTAGCACATCATAAGGAGCAACGGAGCCAGCAACACACTGACGTGATATTGTTGGTTTGGGAAGCTTGGAGTTGGGAAAATAGTTTCGGAAAAAGTTGTAACTAGGAACGGAGCGAGATTTGGTGTACCCCGGGTCGGCTGCTGCCCTTACCTTTACCGGCATTAAATTGGAAATTCGAGACACACACAGTGTTCATGCTTTCGCTTCCGGTATGTGTGTCTGCGTTGAGCTCGGTTGAAAGCTCGTGTGCCCGTTTTGTTGGTGGATGTAATAGAAAGTGCAGGACTTCTTTTTGCAGGAATTGGCTTCTCGGTTAGCTACTTCCCATACTTCCCGGGACCGGAGACGTGAGGGTAGAAATCTACAAATTTGTACCAACGGGAGATTGTGTGGCGCAGGATGATGGTGAGGTTATATGAAGTGCCGGAAGTTCGGTTTCGCTCGACCATGTCGCGCGCCATCCTGAACGGGAAGTGAGGTGTGAATTTTGTGCTCATCACGCTCCATTGATGGGAACGCTACTTGGGTGGTTGGTATGGTCTGTGTGACTGGATGTGCTGAGAAATTATTTTTCGGAAAGGAAAAAAGGAACGAAGATGTCAGGGCAACCAATCACACGAAAACGTTCGAGTGCAGAGAACGCCTTGTGGTTTTCCTGTAGATTCCTTGTTCCAGTGGTACTCGTTACAATAGGGATACATACAGTTTAGATGCTTAGAAGACGATTCTACAATGGAATGGCGTTCCATTCATTCCTGCAATCTGCCAGATGATCATCGGGTTGATGATGAGAAACTTCGAGCACTCAAGCCAGGAATCAAGCATGCTTTTAATTATTGCAAATGGGATTCCTTATCAGATGAGGAATAGTTGTTACCGCGGCGCCTTTAGAATTAGCGTATAGTGATTGTGTTTTGTGTCGTCAGCAACTCGGATGGATTTCTTATTAGCTGATGGAGTTGGTGATATGGACGAGATACACTGAAGTCTTTGATACATCAATCGCTGGAATCAATCATTGATGTCGTAAATAAGAATTATCAAACATGATTATTTAGTTCCAAGAACCTCCTCCACAGCTACAAGATCTTGTAGGTTGTTTGTGGAATATCTAACTGCTTATGTGCCAAATATAATTTAATTTCCCATGCGTTCGTTCTCTGCCGAGCTGGATGCTCCATCACCTTGTGGCACACGGTCGATGAGCCACAAGTTACCGATGGTTCTGGGGGTTTTAATTCCTGTCAACTTCATTCCACAAGGTCCTGCAAACTTGCCCCCAGCTCACAATGGAAACATGGATCTCCTGTGTATTCTGAATCGTGATTTGTGCCGGACATAAGGACACGGTACCTTACAGAAGTTGAAGAAATGGTGCTAATAATAATTACTACTCCTGAGGATGATGCAATAAAAGCAGTGCCGTTGGTATACGTTCCCTCGGCTTGAAGCAGGTAAATTGGTTGATTGTGGCTTTGACCAACGACACTTACCTTCGCCCAGTGTCAAGCGACGTACGTCAAAGGTGAGGTATTCAGCGGACGACAAAGGTGTCCAGGAGGAGGTCTTCGCAAAGCGTATCAATTATTAAATTTTCCACTTTTCCACCAGACGGTGGCACTAACGCTTCTAGCTGGTCCAATCCAAAGGAGCAACTAATAACGCCTGCGCTTGGTACGATGTAGCGTCTGCATGCCAAGCCGTTCAGAGACATGTGACGACAAAGTCACTGGGAAAAGTTGGAAATAGCTTGGTGCGGTGCTTCGGCCACACTACCAATCCGATTAGAGTCAATGAAAAATTAATTACTGTACGTTTGGTTCCGCTTTTTAGCTTCACTTTCTATGTGCATGCATTACCGCGCATCTCCGTGATCCTTTGGTCGCACGGTCGTCAAGCGTAGGGATTGGTGGGAAAAGATCTTCACCTTAAAACGATGCATTCGTCCTCGGTACTACCGGTTAAAGAGTTCGAACCTTGTTCAGCGTTATGTCGAAGGCATTCTCATTAGGTACGGTCCTTTTTGCCACGTTGGCATCCATTCCGTTCCACGTGGCAAAGCAAAGTTTGGAGGCTGTTCGTAGAAGAACCCCAAAGGTACGGGGGTGAATGGAGAACGGTGTTGAAAATGAAGTCATTTTTGCTTCCTGAATAGTTCATGTTTTGTTAGAAGCGCATGTGTGACGAATGGTTGGGGACGGTAATGCCTTGATGTCTGCCGTGGTTCTGCGGTTTTCTTTTACATTTACCATTTTCACCTCACTCTCTCACGCGCTGTCTCGGTCGGTCGGTCTAGAGGCGGTGTACATTTCTCCGTCAACAGACGGGATACACAACCGCAGAATAGAATATTCTATCAGACAGACGGATCCATCTTCCATGCAGTGTGTGTATGTGTGTGCCACTCGTAGTGTGACAACCGAGTCTGGATGTGACAGTCCATGTCTAGGCAGTGGTGAAACTTCCGACCGCCGCTGCTTAAAGCGATCCACATGCTCTCGTATTGGTGTGGTTTTGTGACCCTTGTGCAAAAGCAGTTTTGGATGCTATCTGAATTTAATATGCCAAGTATGTAACTTGAAGTACACGGAAAAGGTCAAGTTTTGGGAAAGATATTTCCGAATTTGCAACAAAATGTCCATCTTGTTTGCTGAAATGCTGAGAGAAGTTTAAAAATAGTGTGCTACATTCCCTCATCTCAGCTCCGGAAGAGAATCATCAGAAAGTCAACCGAATTCCAACACATCCTTACTATAAAAAAGAGCGTATTAGCGGTAAAACCCACATCATCCGTCCGCAGAAGAGGCAGCGCGAAAACCCCAGACCAAAGTCATAAATATTTTACGAGGGCGCAAACTAGCACCAACTATTTGTCATTGTCGGATCGCCGAATCGGCGACATAGTTTTTCCACGACGTCAGTGAACCATCCCCCCCCAGCAAGCACAAGGTGTTGCTGCTGTGGCTGGCACACACTCTGGGGATGATGTTCACGTCTTGCGCCGGCAGCATAAGTTATGAGTGTTGTATAAAGCAATGATTTTCGAAATAACATCAACCCTCTTATTTTATGTTATTGTGAACAAATAGCGGTGATCTCTATAAATATCCCCATTGCACCACGGGGATGAGTTCTAGTTTTAAAGCTGTTCCGAAAGGACACTTGACAGTTGGTGCTCGTAAACGTGTCACTTGGTACGGGGTGTCACCGTATCTGATCATGGCATTATTATTATTATCATTATGGGTGGTTGCAATAAGGAGCTCGTTTTACACACGGTAGATCGACTCAGTACAATCAACTATTGGAGCTTCCTTTTGGGGGAGATGTACTTTTACGTTATTTCGTAATTAAAATCGTCACAAACAAAATTCCGATGTAACCCCCCGTTGATGGTGCATCCTTAATTTCCGTAAGCTGTGTAAATATAATTCCGTTGCTCGATTTACTTTTCGGGAGTTTATTTGAGTTTGGTTCTCGCTTCTCTTTGAAGGTACCGATGCTCGGTTTTTGCCAATGAGCAAATCCCAAAAGAAAAAAGTGTGTGTCCTCACACAAACAGCTGTCGGTTGAACGAATATCGATGAGATCAGTAAAAGTAGTCTAAACAGTGGCGGATTAACCTAATGGGCAGTGGTAGAGTTGGCGGCCGCCTGGGGCCTCGTCGTTCAACGAGGAACTCCCCACGTTTTGATCAAGGAGTCATAATGTGGAGGGTCTCAACTACCATTCCGCCAGGGGCCTCCAAAGAGCTACCAGGCGGAGGATGTAATTCCACCAAATAAGGTCCCGCTTCCAAGTTAAAGAGACAAACTTAAAGATGTTTTCAGTTTTTGGGGTTGTGTATGAACTTCCTGTCCGTTTTCCAATTTAAGCCATCCCGGTTCTGTAATGCTAACTAGAGCACGGAATGTTGGTCAAAACTTCCCTAAGGACGCATCCAATGTTTGTGTTTTCTTCGGTTCGCTTTGCTTACTTACAAATCCTGAACAGAATTGGAAATACGTGGGGCATCTTCACTTAACCAAAAGGAGACAAGAAAAACATGCTCCAATAATAAGCCCCCAACTCCCCGAGCCCAACGGGAAGTCACATTTGGTTGAAAGAATTATCCTAAATCAACAAAGTGCCGTCCCCTGCCATGGAAAAATCAATTTCCAAAACCGTTAAGGGTGAGTCTCCGTTTGTCGTGGATTTAGGAAATCCGGAAATGGTTGGAAGTCTGTATTTCTATGTCGCTCCACGGCACTCTCTGGCTCTTAATGTACTTCGATTCTCGAGTGTTGGCATTCCATCACGAAAACTTTGGTCATCAGTCACCCTTTGGTAGAATGCCTTTGTGCGGAGGAGAGCGATTTGACGAGCTTCGGGTAGTTACTTCCAGCAAGCCTCACATTATATTGGGAGTGCAGTATAGGCCCAACACCTTGTCCCGGCTTTTATTCTTCTCCCCACACTGCACATTGCATTAGACGAATTCTTGGCCTTATATTTTCATATCCCTTTTTAGAACATAAAGTCAAAAGCAATAACCAAACCGTATTACTTCCCGTTTGCCGCGCACCAATGGGGGTTGGATTTATACCACCGAAAGCGCAGTAACTTGCTCCAGCACCCAAAGTCAACCGCTTTTGTGTGTTGGACTCTTTTCGCGCTACTCATAAACCTTTCGCCTTCTGGTTAGCGATCTAAGTGCGGGAGTGGGCAACCATTCCTTTTATCATTTGCGCCCGGTAACTCACACCCCTTTTCTGTGTCCTCCCACACACACACACACACACACAGTCCACATGGCTTGCCGGGCGACACCTAACAACGGTGGAGTGGGTTTAAAGCTTTTAAGCAGATTTGAATTTGAATAATAGATTTTCCCTACCGTATAGCCCCTGTGTGTATGTGTCGGTCTTGGGAGGTTTTGATGCGTTTTTGTTTGGGTTTGTGGTTTTTCACTCCATCTCCTCTGAGTTTTCGGAACCTTTGGTGGAGGCTAGGGCAAACATACAAACCTCTCCACACCCTACCATCCTCCGCTTCCCAACGAGAGGAAGGCTCTAAGATGGAAAAACTCCAATGGGAAATTTTTGGCTTGGAAAGTCAACCGGGTGGGTCGCGTGCGCGTACGATAAACGAAGGTTCGTCGCTTGTTTTGTTTGTGTGTAAGTAGTAAGGTGTGTGTGTGTTCTGGTTGTGAAGCCGCGCATTGGGAGCAAAAGTTTTTCCTTCTTTTTATATCTACCGTGTACGCCTTGGCGGTGAAGCATGAGAGAGATGTACATGAGGGCAACGTGTTCATATTTTCTTATTTCAATCAGATGTGTTTGCTTGCTTGTTTGGCCGTGCCCAGCTAGGCAAGATATTCTCTCGGGTTGTGGAAAGCAGAGGGATGGAAAATGGAACATTTCAAGTGAATGAGCCCGTATAAACTCCCCGTTGTTGGTTGTTATTTAAAGTTGCCCAAACCAATTCCATTTCGGGGGCAAATTTAAGGAGCCACCGGCTTCCCATCGGGGAAATATGCTGCGCAGCGTTGCTGGTGGCAGAACGGACAAGTTTGGGAGCGCGGCAGCAAGAGAGCGAAAAGTGGCATAAATTTTCTTATTATTTATTCGACAGTCCCCCAAACCCGCCGGTTCCTGACGGTGTGTGTGACTATCATCTGATAGTGTATGGTGTACCAACTAAGAAGCCCATTTCTCTTCGGTTGTGTCCCATAGGCCTCTCGAGCCAGGGGTTATTGTCGAGACCACGAATTATGACAATAAGACTCGTTTCCTATGCATGCTCTGGACTTGGACGTTGTTCTGCATGTTTCGCTTTTGCTTTGTAACAGCCAAGAACCGCGGTTTTGAACTGCACCACCAGCTGATGAAAGTGGAAATGTGTATTCCGGGCTGCGATAGAAACGTCTGGAGGAAGCCATGTGATAAGGATAAGGAAGTAAGCGAACGTCGCACGGGCATTACTTTGCCGTCATCGTCTTGGTTTAGTGTAAAGTGGAATTGAATGATTTATATCGTGTGATGGAAATAAATAATAAAATAGAAAAGTCGCCTTACGCTGTGGGCCGCTTTTCAACAAACTATAGCGAGGTAGCAGTTGTGTAAATGGTGGAGCACTTTTTTTCATTTGCACTCGTTCTTTGTGCAAAAAAGTGCTTCAAAAAAGTCGATGGTTTTTCGGATTAAAATCGAGCCCTCAAGAAGGCGTCTTGCCGACTTTGCTGTTTGAAAAGAAGAAAATTGATTTATGTGATTATAAACTGGTTTTACTTTATATTCTGGTTGCCATTTTTATTAAACAAAAATCAGTTAAGTTCATATAAAAAAAATCAAAGGTTTTCTAGCAACGTTTAAGGACTGGTCATTCAGATTCAGATTAATTGATTGTATTGAAGTAGAATAAAAAACATAAAATTCATGTCTTTCGAACGTACGGAACTTTACTACGTAGTCAAGCATTATTTTTTATAGCTGAAAGATGTCGATCTTGGCATTCGAGAGGCTCAGTGGCTGAGAAGATAGCGACGCCGGTCTTCGAACGATCAAGGAAGAGGTTCGAATCCCGTCTGAGACCGAGCACTCCCCTGTGTACGCGCAGAACTGGTCATCTTCCTATTGTGAGTAAATTTAAGTCTTGAAAGCCAGAAATGGTGACAGGCCCAAGACTACCGACCGGAATCGGAATCGGAATGTTAAGAGCTACAGAAGAAGAAGAAAACGATATCTCTAAATGTTTTAGTTGTTCCTCAACTCATCACAAACAAAACATGTCCACCATACTTTCACCAAGAATAAATTCTAAACACACACAAAACTAAGTTCAATCGAACAGCAAACAGATTAGAGTAGCAGCAGCAGAGAGAGGCAGCAATTCTTTTTGCGCTGCGATGCTAAAAACTCTAAAATCCTCCAACAAGTGCCACAGCACATTGTACCACGGCAAGATAAAGTGTTGATCTGTCCAAACAACTCGTGAGCGAACAAAACGTTAAGCAAAATTGTAGTGTAGCCGGGTGATGTTGTTTATTCTGTCCGTATCTTAGTGCCCGGTTGCTCGGTTGCTCCTTGTTCCCTGTTTCGGACGAACTGCAAGCGATGTGGTTTAGCTGTAGCGCGCTGTGGTGATACGAAGGCGAGCGTGTGCTAAGGCCAAGATAAAAAGGACACGAAAAGTGTAGTTGTTGAAAGTTTTTTTTTACTTCTCTCTCCGAAGCAATCACTGCTAGTCCTGTGTTGGCTGCTGTCATGAGCCAGGTGAAGCATAAAAGGAAACAACGGGATAAAGGAACATGTTGAATGGTGTGTTGCTGTAGTTGTTCTGTAGTTGGAAGTGGTCATTTGGTTGAGCTATGGAAGGCACTGGGTGCAACAGCAAACTAACAACTGGGGACCTCCACTGGTATACTGTCAGTCACGATCGGTGCAGCCGAGGCGCCGAG
>AXCM01008881.1:0-13064 GCA_000473375.1 Anopheles culicifacies | reverse complement strand
AGAAGAGTTCTTTATTTATCGTCTCCATCGTCGCTTGGTCTCACTATTTCGTTGAAGTATCTCGACCGGGGTGGGCAAGACCTGATGGAATGTTTTATATCAACAATAGTGTCCTTGATTCGTGCGGCGATAGGGATGAAAATGTGATGCTTTTTACTGCGAGTTGACTGTCGCAATGTCTGTAATTTGTTGCTTTACTTCTGCGTCAGTATCGTTTATTGCTTTTCAGGAGCAGCGACTGAAGCAGCTACTAGCTGAAAGGATGTGGAAGAAAAAACATGCAAATTATTTCTTGATCTATACTTGAGCTCGATGAAAAAGTGTGAAGATACCTTCCAACGTTGTGGAATTAAATTTTTATTCAACAGGAGAATGCTTAACTTTTCGCAGTGTGCTTGCGCTTGTCCAATCCTAGCAGATTATGGATTTAAACTTATTTTATAATATTTAACGAAGGATTACTTACTGTTTCGTCTTTTTCTTTCATTTTTTCAGCTAAAAGGTTTTATTGAGGTTATCAATCAAATGGACTATTTCTGGTCTATTATGGTTCTCAAACGTCTGACGAAATTCAGACGTTTGGCAGATGGTATATTAACGTAATAAACCTGGTCCGGCTTCAAAACGCTTGAGAGCTTTCGACTTGAAATGAGAGCCTTAAATTGAATCAAAATGCAATCCATTATCTTCAACCTCAGAAAAACATTTAACCAACATCTATAATGATAGATTTTATTCGCTTAAACAAATTATCTCAAATTAGAATTCTTCAGTAAAAATTGCATTAAGGTTGCTATTTTTAATTTTCTTTTGAGTTTTATTTATAATATCTGATGTCAAAGTATATTGGTAATATGAGAAAGAATTCATATCAAGGACTGTAGAATATTCGGTTCTCAGAATAGCCTTTGTTTACGTTGACATCTTGGATTTTATTTTGACAGTTGGTCGTCTTTGAACTGACCGTCCTTGAAGAAAACCGTCCTGAAACTGACACTAATTCATTGTTCTTCCAAGAGCTTCCAAAATCCCTCTTCTTCGAGACCTGCATATTCTACAGCCTTTGATACATAGTACTTATTTATTTAATAAACATGAATCTCCATTTTGCTATCGGGGAACTCCTCAGTATCAAGATCTTTAAATCTAAAACGTCAGACGTTAGATTTGTTAATGAGACGTTTGAGAACGATAATACGCTTCTGCATTCTCTTTACAAAAAAAAGAACTTATTTTCTTGCTCATGTTTGCCAATTCAATGTGCTTTATCACGGTTCGAAAGGTTCGCTATCAGACGCTTGCCTTTTTTCCAGCATTTCTAAACCCGGGAGCTAATGATGATGCACTTAGCCGTCGCAGTGCATCTGCAAGTGTCTAGTTTTGCTGTCATGCCTAGGGTACCGAATGACGATGCAACATTCCAATCAGTGAGTGCACTCTCCACAGGCATTAAGATTGCTGCACCACCTTCCGAGTTTTGCAGCCGAGTGCTTGACTCGGTTTACTCGTTTGCCTAATTCACATAATAACCCAAAACCCCCATCGGTGTTGCAAAACATCCGCCACAGCTTTTGGACAGAACCGAGATCAGTGGGAACTGTCACGTCACACCTGTGTGTGTGTGTCCATCCGGATTGTGACGAAAAGTGCCTTCATGTCGTTCCAGGTCGTTTCGGAACCGAACTTCGCACTAAATTTAATTGGCTTTATTCGTTTTTCGTACCTGATGGACCATGTCCCGTTGCACTTTCCAGTCGATTATGACTGGACAAATACGTCAATCGTAGAAGTGGACAGATAAAGTGCACTTGAGGTTTGTGTTGGGAAGAATGGAAGAAATAAAATTGGAGAAGGTGTTTGCAATTGAGTTTTCCACCGTTCGTTGACACCGGTAGATGCATTCATTCCAGCTGCATTGTGGAAATTGGTTAGACGACGCCTAGGTATGTCACCAGTGAGTGACGCAGCGATGACTTTCGTCGAATTTTTGACCGAATTGTCGTCCGCTGACGTGACGGCGTAGAGAGGGCGGGAATTACCGGGGTGTGGAGTTCCTGCCAGCGGTGATGTGTTGCAATGTGCATCAGTGCATGAATATTGCACGCTTGCTTTGCATAAGTAAACATCCCGAATTATGAATGCAACCCTCCGGACGTTAGGCGGCATCGTTTGTCCTTGTGTGTTTCCTCGCTCGGTGGGCGAAAGATGGTACGTGGAATGGAGGGTGGAGAGACCTTTTGTTTGCACAATCGTGTATGACACTGCGCATGCAAAATTGCGAAGGAACGCAGCAGAGAATGCATCGTCAGCAGCAGCTGGGTTGTGTGCAATTTCCAGTTCCGGCTACTTTGGTGACCGCGACGGTTGATGCTTTGCGTGTGTTTGTCGGGTCTGGTTTTGACATGACTGCGGGTAAAATATCAACATAAGGTTAGGAGAGTTAGACCAACAGTAACCGTGAAGTTGGAGCTTCGAACGATGTCTGCGGATGGTGACTGTGGGATGAGGATATTAAAGGGTATTTCAAGAGTCTCTGGAATATATAGAACTGTTGCTATAATGCTATAATTATGGTGTGTTCTCTTTGCTCGCTTCAACACATTAAGCACCCTGTGGCCTTTCTTTCGTTCGGTGTTTGGGTTTAATACTCCAACAGAAGTACTGTTGCGTAGCTAGTCTTCAACACCTGCGTCATTCGTTTGCAACTCGTAACATTAAATTTCCTTTGGCTCTCCTTTGACAATTTCCACCCTTTTACGGTAAGCTTTCTTTAGTGGAACATTTTAAAATATGGCTTAACAATGAATTGCAGTTATCATTGTGCTACGCTTCCCCCCCCCCCCTCCCTGTACACACCGGCGTAACAGGTGAAAAGGCACAATTTTTCCTGCCAACAAAAGAAAAGGCTTCGAGGCAGACTTCGCCCGTAGATGGCATGTAATGATGACGTTTGTTCACCAGTTTGTCCTTTTTCACACAAAAAAACGGTTCAAATTATGCTGACGCAACGGTGTTTGTATGTGCAACCTCGAGCGCATTCACTCCAACAAATGCGAAAATGGCCACCGTTTTGAGAGGCGTTTTCTCTTCTTGTTTGTGATCGGAATGGGCAAAATTGAAAATGGGTATGAAATGTTCTTCTGTTTGTAATAAAAAGGGAAACATAAAATTTTCCCATACACACACACATGAGATACAAAATGAGTCCGGTTCTCTGGCAGACGTTTGCAAACGATCCTTAAATGTTAGTGCAAACGTTAGAATGGTGATGCTTCCGCACACCGGGGAAGCGAACCAATTCATCGGTGATGACGAATTTATGGCAATTTTATTGTTTAAATTTTATGGCGAGATCCGTTGCCTGTTTCTGTTGTGGAACCACAATTGATTTCCTAGGAAATGTGTATTTCGAATTCGGAATACTTTCTTCTTTGTTCGCTCGAAACATCGAATGGGAGCGAACATTTTCCGATTTGGTAGCAAATCATCTTTGTTTGATGTTTTCCTGGCTTTTTTTTCCTTCCATGATTCGAATGTTCACACATTCACGAAGAATGTTTGGATTGTGGTCCGAGAAAAGGGTTTAAAGGCAATAAAAATATCGCTCGAGGAAGGTCAACAATCGGTACCTTTGCCTTTTTATGATGAATGATGTTTATTCATCTATTAATTCAATATTGACAAAGAGTGGATTATATTTTCCCCATTTCCACATTCTGAGAAATGTGGTATTATTATAAACCTCCATATATTTATTTTTTGATTGATTTTAACTTTAAAGAAAGTGTCTCATCACGAAGGAGTGTCTCCGGAATATTGTTAGTGTTTATGGGCGCTCACTTGTGTCCTTCGTTCAATTTTATCTCAATTGGAACTCATTTCATAAAAAATACCAGTTTTCGGATCTATGATACCTTAAACTAGTTTTTTTAATATGCGTTTTGACGTTTGGCGGATTATCAGCTGCTAGCTTTCCATACAAACTGGCGAGAAAAATCAGCCGGTGTTTGCGAGTTAGAATATTTTCCCAATCCAGTTTTGATCAGCTGCTCGACAAATGTCAAAACAATACATTTTTCTAGCAGCTCTGACACAGGTCATACCATATTTCCCAGATTTTATCAATCTAAATATAAATTTAATGAACGTTTGTTGAAATGTTTATTTAATTTAGATAAACTTATAGATAAATAGATAGATATATAGATAGATTTAGAATAGATAAATAGATAGATTTAGAATAGGTAAATAGATAGATTTAATTTAGAGAATTAAGAGTTTAACACAATGTTTTTATCGAAAATATTCAAGAATAAACTGGATTTTGGCGATGTACCGCAACAGCAGATGAACAGTTTCGAGCAGATCCAAACAAATTTGTCAACATGATGCAACCTGGTGTCCAATAATCGAACGATATTTGCTCGATTGTTTGACAGAAACCGTCTTAGCAGAAAAGTTTTCTAACTTTTTGTATCATAGGTCCCTTTTATGGTTTTCTACTGTTATTGAACTGTTATACGAGGGGGATGCTCACTCCTGTTTTATGGAAAGCTAGAGAAAGTCCAGTTTTGGCAAAGGTTCTGTATCTCGAACCTGTAACTCACTTGATTTTATCAAAATAATAATAAATTGAAAAAAATATTGTAAAGGAGCTAATGCATTCTGTTATTTTATATTAAACTTTATGAAAATTTACCACAGCGATTTTAACAAAAAGTTGATTTTAAAATAAATATTTGTAATCTGATGGCTCTCATACATTTTTTATTTCCTTAATTTTTAAATTAACTTTAAAATTTACCGGAGCGTTGAAGTTCCATAAGAGCAGGAAATGTTTCTTTATTTTAAAAGAAATGAATTATTAAAACTAAATAAACAAATCAGAAAGCATGCTGCAAACAGTTATAATGCGTGCGTGCTAGGAAAAATCAACATCAAACCTCTAATCGGAGCAGTAAAACAATCTCTGCTCCTAGTATTGATGTGTAGGAAACAGTAATTTCCACCACCACACGATGTGTTTGCGGTTGCATGTACTTCCTTTTAGGAATTCTTTTTTTTTCACCTTCCCTCTCATCCATTTTAACGATATCTCGCATGCCATAAGTTTATTGCCCTAACCCGAAAAACCACCCAACACATATCAGGTGGGTGGTGTATGTTGTGAAAGAAAATTCCGGTCCACCTATACCGATCGCCCCTGTGGGGCTGTGGTCGTTTTTTTTCGTTCGCTGCTGGTTACTGGATGTATGCATGAATGTTTTGCCTCCTATTTGCTTACCACAGAACCATCTTGTTCAACAAACAAAACGCGATCCCGACCGACGCCAGGGTTTGACATTGAAGAATACAAGCGGAACAGATGGTACACAGGGGGCACGTGTCAAACATGACGAATCATAAATCCATGAATGAAAACACAAATCGTCCAACCTGCGCGTTCAGGAATTGCGTTAAACACGGTACCGTCTTGTCCCGCTTGGCTAGCCGCTATGGAGATGACTGTTTCGTCCATCTTTGCCACGCTTGCCGGCGGCTAGAGTATTACTAACACAAGCTCTATTTAGTAACGTTGCACAGGAAGGAAGAGGCTCGAAGTCGAAACGAAATGGAAAAGCGTCGCTCAAACAGAAATTAAAATCCAACAGATGTTTCGTCGCTCGTCGCCACCGAGAGAGAGGTGGTTGTGGGGCTGTTATGGAGTAAATTGACGGAAAACAAATACGCGTGTGAATAGAGGTGCGTTCATATGCGATTGGGCCGAATATCATGAAAAAGCGGGAAAATGATATCGTAAAAATCACATAACCGCATAAATATGTCAACGAGCTACTTCTGGTGCGTTCTGATGGTTGCAAAATATGGTGGGGTGGGGTGTAGAGGGGTGGGGGGAACGCCTTCCAAACGATAATCTGAGGGCCTCGGGCGTGTGAGCAAAATGGCAAAAGTGGCGGATGTAACGAATTTGAAGTTTTTATGGCATAATTTGTAGCTTCACAGATTATATTCGATTTTTTCTTCTGATTAAGCGAGTTTCATTCCTTCATTTCATTCATTCATTTCATTTTATTCATTTTTATAAAATATTTGTATTTTGATAAATTTCTTTCAAACAAGGCTTTGAGAAATTAAAGAACATTTATAGGGTTTCTTTTCTTCGAATAAGACGAGAATTAGTTTTTCTTATAAGCTTTATATCTTGCAGTCGCTAACATATTTATTTATTTCCAGACCCTTTTTTTGTTGTTGCAAATTTTAGAAAATCGATAGAAATTTCAATCTGACCTAAAAAAACTGTGCTTCTTCTAAGACTTTTGTAGAATTGTATTTAGTAATGTCAACGGGGATTCGAATCAAATTTAAGAAGTGGAACAGAGCAATTCAGATGCAAAACTTCTGGGCCCCGATGCTGGATTTGGATTGGATTGGATCAAAGTAATCCGAATTCAAATCTTGATCAAAATGAAGCTAGCATCAAAATTCGGATTTTACAGAATCGTTTGTGATAAGAATTCATAAAAATCCATCTTCAATCTGAAACCAGAGGCTAGACAAGGATGCTAATTTGTTGGATGTCTTAAATGAGTTTTATACCGTCAGGATTTTTTTTTAATTCTAGTTCTATTTATGATGTCTTGTTTGGATTTTACGATTAGGTTAGGTTTTCGAGAGAACAGCATAGACGAACCGGATTAAAGGGAATAGACACAAGGAACTGAAATGAACGCAAAATGAATTAATTATTTAATGAACTTCCAATTTGACTAAGGAATAAACGAGTTGTAACTGGAGCTTCACCGCGTACACATCTATGCTTTCACAAGAACACTTATACGAACATGTCTTAAATGCATTCTTTTTTTTTTTTTTTATTCATGAGGAACGGCCAGGCCGTATTGCTCTTAACGAAAATTGAATGATTTAAATGCATTCTATAGTACTTAAAAATAGCGTTCATCTTAAAGCTCAAACATATGAATTCGTTTTTGTTGTAAAAAAATAATATCGGAATTCTCTTATAATTTTGGTAGCAACTGTAATTTTAATATTAATTTAACGGCGGTTTTACATAAAACAGATTTGAAACCCTCAAATGACTATTTACACTCCTTTTTTTCAACACTTATGTTCATCCTAATCCAAACACCCATCATTACCCATTGCTTATTGTTTTCAGCAACTAATGCCGATTTTTCATGCCGCTCCACTGAATAGATGGTTGTTTTACAAAATCTATACAAATGTTCTCTTAATCTCTCTGCATCCCAACATGTCAACCGATTCATCATTGCCCGCAACGCGGGGCACAGCGTTTTGTTTACAAGCGCCAAAACGATGCAGTAGCTTAAGAAGTGAACCAATCGACTTGATTACACGGGCGACGCATGTTAACTAGCGTGTGTGCTATTAGGCCGCCGCCCGACTGCTGATGTTTGTTTAGGGTGGAAAGCAAGCAGGTTGCGTTATTTTGATGGAAAAGAAATGTTGAAAAATCGGTCACCATTTACGAACCGAAAAAAAAAGGAAAGCAAATATGCTATGTTCGATTGATGTTTACCATGTTTTGAATCTGATCACATTTGTGTTTGCTTGTTTGTTGTTCGGGCTGGTTTAGGAAAAAAGGAAGGCAAAGTTAGTAGCGGCGTGCAAGAATTTTCCGGCCATCCGGGGACCGGTGTAAAATATGTTTTCCGCTGTTCGATTCCGACGTAAAGCAACGGAAGAAAAAGAAAAAAAAAGGTACTAAATGATTAGATGGGAAAAGTAAGAAGGCGAGTAAAAACGAGGATTAAATGGGTTTTTTTTTGGACGCGTGAAAGTGAATGTCGGTGAGGAAAATGTTCGGTCGGGAGCATACATTCTTCTAATCTCCTACCGATCGCTAGTGTTTTGGTGCGCCCAGTGTGAGGTTCAAGAAAAGAAGTGTGAATAAAGAAGAGAAATAAGAGAGAGAGAGAGAGAGAAAGAGAGAGAAAAATGTAAAAACCCCTTGTCTGTCTGTTGGGTCCGCTTGCGCGTCACGCGCAACACGCGAAACATGTGTTCGCTCATCAATCATTCACGGCTGCGAAGGGAAAACTAAGACGTCGACCCCGGGAAATTTTTGGGCAGGAAAATAAAGAAAACGTCGAAGGAAGTTTGAGGTTGAAAGATAGCGCAGCTAAGTAAAGAAAAACAAACATACGAATTTAACGGACGAGGTAACCACACACACGCATGATGATGTGAAAAAAATCTACTTCCACGCTCTTGTTCTTTCCATCAGTTAAGGGAAAATGAGTTGTCAAGAGCGGAACTCTGCACGACCAAGGATAGGCAAGCAGAATGGCATTCAACGAGCGTCAAGCACAATGTCTGTCACGGCGAAGACGGAAAATATGTGTCTAGGCGGGGTGGTGAGCAGTGAAGGGGGTTGTGGGGTGGGGTGGAAAATCCCATAAAGAGAAAAAGAAAAGAACGAGTATCTTCCCAATTCCGGTGACGAACCGTGAGGAATGTTTCGACGTTCGTTCCTAATTAGATCACTTTCGATCATGTAACCGAGTTGCCGCTGCGGTTCCGGCCTTTTCGAGGAGAAGGATGAGGACGTGCACCTAATTTCCTTGCAAAGTGTTCTGCATCTTCCGTGGTCCCACCGGGGGTCGTCCGCGTCGAGGAAAACTCCTTCTATCCCGCACCGTCCCCGTTCGTTGATGATGACGCGCGGAAAAATTTGCTGAAAGATGATCAAATTTTCCGGGGGGGATAGCCTCTGTTTGGCAGTGAGTTCTGCATTAACGGGCTTGTTTTCTTCAATGTGGGCCGACGCTTTTGTTTTCCCTCCTCCTGCATGCGATGGCCGGAAGGAGGAACTGTCGAGAAAAGTGAAAATCGTGTTGCTACACGGATGTGCAATGAAGTGGACCGGTTGCTATTGGATAATCATCACATTGCGTCATTGCGTTCCGCTCGTTTTTTTGTTTTTGTCGCTTCAGCTCAATGTAAAGAAGGTGAGGATTAAGAATTAGAGGATTTTAGGACAAGTTTTTTGGGGTAGAGAGATGTGTACTGATGATTTATCTTGCTTTCTTGCTTGCTGGAGGTCAGTGAAGCAGAATGTATGCGCACACTGGGGGTTATTGTAACAAAAAAGGTTGTCCCTTTTCTCGCGTCATTAGCTCGTTTGCTTTCCGAATGTCATCCACTTGTACTCGACTAATCTGCTAGATCTTATTTCATTGAAGAAGATAATATAGATGCTTTGTCAATTGTTCTACTTTCTATTTCAAGACTAAAGGATATAGCGGATTGATGGAATTAACTGTACAGCATTATACAGATAAAGGGGTTTATTATGGTTAAGTTAGAAACATTAAAATAATCAATGGCAATCTACAGTGAAACAATCATCCTTTTTAACTTTTACAAATATTTATTTTATTTAAAAATTTGTTTATATTTATAGGATTTAAGAATAATAAGCAAACCTTGTAAAACATATCTTAAAACCCCTTTCACACCATTTATCGAGCAGCTGCTCGAAACTAGTTTCTCATTTTGAATGGGAAAAGGAGCTCTACATTATAGGACAGTGCATTTTTTGTAAAGATTAGTCTAGTTATACGTAACAATCTATTAGTTTAACTAATAAACCAATATACTAGTATGGCACAGCTAAAACGAATCTTAGAAATGCAGGGTTCGTCACTTGGTATAACAGTATTCGAGCAGTTATGCCATGAAATCGATTTTTAAAACAACCAAAAGGATAACTGCACTGTATTGAAGATGTTTGCTTAAAAATTTGTTTTCCGTTAGTAAATAAATCAAAATGGCTACCATAGAGCAAAAGGATTACTATTAACACAAGTTATTGCATATTAGGGTAAAGCTACTGCTCGAATGGCATTTGATTATTTATTTTCGAATTTATTTTTGACTAATAACTGCTTTTCTTTTGTTGTAAGATATTACAGGCTCTCAGATCGTTTCATACTCGCTGCAGTTGTATTTAAACCTCCAAATTTCAATAAATGTTTAGAAATTGACTTAAGTCGTCGTATGCTTCAAACCGCTTAATATTTCCATAACAGAAGGTTCACTTAGCAACCCAATTACCCTTTTGGGTAGGGTCCAACATTGATGCGTCCAAAACAAGAGCAAAACCGTTCCATTGTGCCGTTCGATCCAATTACCGTTTCCAATTGGTCAACCGTTCGCATCTGCGCGCTTTGTAATGCAACAATAATCTTTCTCGAATTATCTCCCTGTACACAATATTACTTCCCTCTAAACGATACCACGAGAGCACGTCAGTAATACCTAGCGTTGCCTTTACCTTCTAAACCGACTGATGCGGGTGGGTCATTAAAAGCAGCGATGCGTTTTATCGTCCACCAAGCGAACACCACACACTCGTAAAGGCAGCAAATGCTTTCGATTGCCGCTGTTCGACGGATTCGCTTTTCCCTTGCATGGAAAACGTATGCTTTCACAATAATGCTACCACTCCGAAGGCTTATTACGTAACACCGAATCGCTTACGGTGGTTGCCCATGAGGCTGGCCAGGGTACGCGTGCGTTGGACATTTGGCTCGGGTTTTGCCCGAGATGGAGACTATTTAAAATAATTACGCGCAGGACAATTTGTGAGAAGCAAATTAGCTTGATCGAGGGGTTACTGTGGAAGAAGAGAGAGAGACACACGCGTTTCCGTATTGGATCTTTGTAGTAAACCCGACAGACGAGGAAAATGATCATTTTATGATGGAAAATTGTGTTGCTGCATTATGAGTGGGTGGGTGGGTGCGTTGCAATGGGCAACAATAAATCCGCAAATGCATTAGCTTCACCATGCATTTTAGTCGAACAGATTTGATGTATTTGTAGCAGGAGAAATTCCTCCGCTGCTTGTTTGTGGGGCTTTTTTTTCATTTACAAGAAGAAAACTTTTCCCCATTCATGTTGTGAAAATGGTTATTTCTCCCTCTTTATGTAGGTTATTGGGATACATGCTGATACTGTGCGTGTATTCCCATATTTTCCTATTGCACATGCAATGGAAAAGTTGTCCGAACAAAAGCGGAGAGGAACAACATGTGCTGTGTGTTAGTTTTCCGAAGCAAATAATTGCACTCCACCAACACACGAAAGCCCGACGGTTTTTCCGACCTGGAATGAAAACTCGGACATGCACACGCACGTTACGCATTGTTCTCCGATGCAACCGAAACGTGTTTTTCTTTCGGAATGTCTGAAGCACCCGGTGTGGTGGTGTAAAGTTATTCCACCAGTAGCACTCGGGATTTGGGGGAAAATGAGGGGGTGGCAAAAAGAAAAGCAGCACCAGGGTTGCAAACTTCACACGTTCGTTCTGTTGTGCGCTGTGGGGATGGGGTTGCTTCCCAATCGCGCACAAGCATTTTTCATTACCCGCTAAATGTTGCACAAAGTGAGCAGATTTTCCGTGCTTTCCGTGTTTCCAGGCAAACAAAAAGCTCCCACTTTTCTCGTGCAATCGTGACCGCTACCTTTACCGCTTTTCGCAAAGGTGTAAATTGCATCAACTGGAAACTGGGAAAAAAAGATGGAAGCATAAAAGTGGGGCGGAAAAAACGAAAGATCCCATAAGTGCATCGGACATTTCTGCATGTTGCAGCTGTGTGTCGCTAATAGCAAAGTGCTGCGGAGAAAATTCACGGTATGCGTCTTGCTGTGGGAAAGTTTTCACTTTTCTTTGGCAGTACGTGTGCGCTTTTCTTCGCGTCGCGCGGTTGAGACGGTGAAAGTGCACTCAATTATGAGAGGAAGAAAAAATGGCTTAACAAGACAAGAAAAGAAAAAAAAGGAACATAATTTCCACCACGACATGAAGAAAATGCTCTGGTGGATGTATTGTTTCCCTTTATGCTGATGCATAATGCTACGACGTGTATGTTTATGGGCAATGTTTATGGGTTAATTTTTTCCAATGAAGATATGCAAAGGAGAGATGTGTTCCAGCTGTGGCCGAGATTGGTTATGTTTCGAACAGCTATTTTGCATGTGCAAAGAGTTGCACTCATTATCTTCACAACTTGGACCGGGGATGGGTTTTTCCCACATAAACTATTTCGTGCTAGCGATGGTAGCGATACGATGCGTTTGTTTACTTGTTTTTCCACGCCAATCTAAGGGCGTCGTTGGTGGGAAAATGTTACAGGGCGAGGATTTCATGACAGTTTTAAAGAAATGATATCACTTTCATGCGTGATTGAAGGCATGCATGATGATGGATTTAGATCAAAAATTGTTATGTGCACAGAGAATAAAATATTTATAAATCTAAAAAAGAAAATAATTGAAATTTGAAAACTTTGGGAAAATTAATACTTTATTTATTTTTTCCATTATGACGGCTACGTAGCCGTATGGTCGGAAAATTAAGAATTTATTAACATAAAATTATTGAAAAAAAAACAAAACATTGTTAATACAGTCCGTAACATAACTACAAGAACACCTATTTTTTTTAGGCTAAAAGAAAAACCATAAGTGCTTGCTAAAAATAATGTTCGAGTAAGTTGTAGAGAATCATAAAACACACACTTTTGAAGAAAAATTAGAATTTTACACACACTTTTAAATTTTTTTTTAGTCACTTGCAAAATTCCTCCTTGAAACTTAATTATAAGAACATCTAGGAAAAGTATTGTTTTTTTTTGGCTATGGTAATGGTTTTAAAAATCGTTTAAAAATACCAGTAACTTGAGACCACCTTTTCTAACGTAGATGTATGTTTCAATATATATTTTTTTTAGTCATGTAATTTTATCGGGCAAGATACGATTTTTTTCATGTTTTGAATTGTGGCATTTTTTATATTGTATGTATTAATCCAAGTTTTTGAAGGCTTATAGCATTTTTAATAACCTTTCAAGAAAAGTTTTAGTATTGAAGATACGACACTCACAAGTAGTACAAGAAACTGAAAAGCTCTGCAAAAAATTGGTAAAAATAGGTGTTCTTATAGTTATGTTCTCAATTCTAAATAAATTAATTATATTTGAAATCAAATAAGCATCCATTAACTTTTGTTTTTT
>AXCM01008880.1:0-11172 GCA_000473375.1 Anopheles culicifacies | reverse complement strand
CTTTCATAAAAAAATATATTATTATTGTTGTAAATTAATTGGACAGTATTTATTATTATTAACTATGAAAGTTTTATGGCACGACTGTTTCGTTTAAAGAACCGTTGCTTGGATGACCTCCTTGAGAGATTTAGATGTTAGCAGTCATGTACAGATATTTTTTGTCTTCTGTTAATTTTTGACCAATTAAAGGAACATAACTCGAAGGTATTAGCAAAATATTTTCTTAAATATTGATGATAATAATAACTTACTTGATACATCACTTCAATGACTGCCAAGCTTCAAAACCTTTTTTTTTATTATAGAGAAGCCATCTGTGTTGCAAGCTTGTAACGACCAAGAACCAAACCCAAAACTTAATTAGGCATAAAAAATGCTAATTTGGCAGTTATTTTAATCGAAAAAGCTAAAGCACAATTTAAGCTCTCGGATCGTAAATTACGAGCACAACTCCACTGAACCGTCAAGTTCTTCGAAAGTCTGGATGCTCCGGTATACTAATCGTACAGTTTAGTTTACAACCCACCCGTGGGCAAGCGTTCACAGCTCGCGTATATCGCCGAACCGAGCATGTGCGCCCCTGAAGTGACCCAACATGTTCTCACCGCTACCGCTACCAGGAAGGTGGAAAGTGGGGTGAGGTTTGAAGACGAAGAAGAAGCAGAACAAAACAAAAATACATGCCAACTAATAAACGGTTCACTGCATCGGCGGAGCAAAGGACGGGCCTTCGACTGTTGAACCAAACCGTACCTAGACCTAGAACAACAAACTGCGGAAACTTTGAAAGCAAACCGCCGGAGGTTACCGGGGGTTGCACATCCCCATACACGGGCGGGCGTAATTGGACGGCGGAAGTGACCCTTACCGGCGTTACTCATCCGATTTGTGGTTTCGATTTCTTCAAGATTTTCCCATCTTGAAAGTGGCCAAAAATCATACGCACCCTGATCCGGCCTGAGGGCCCGGTGCGCAATGTGTTTTGATCTGTGTTATTCTATAGATGCGATTAACGAATCGATCTGGGGGAGGCGGTGAGGGGAGTATAAGATGGGAGGGTTGGAGAGACAAGAAACTTTAGAAACCTCCAAAAAGGCGTTTTTGGAGAAACGGAAAAAACGGCGATAATTGTTGAAATCATGGTTCGCAGCCGCGCGTTCCCCAATTAGGCTTCATTTCGAGCTGTACGGTGTGAACAACAACACATACAGAAACGCATACCGAATGCGGCATCACTTACGGAAAGATTATCGATTACACACGATATTAGCGATCGATCGAAATCGAGAGACGTGAAAAACAATTGCAGCTAGAGAGAGAGAGAGAGAGAGGGGGGGGGAGGGGGGAAACGATACTCACACTTTGAGGTGGAGTATAAATCGATTTATGGCTGTTATATGCGCCACGCCGCTGCGCGGATGGCGATAAAGGTGCGAGGGTGCATATATAATTGAACGATTGACTTTGATTCGATGTCAGCGTGTCGAAGACATTTTTTGAGGTTACTTTTTTTTTGCAAAATCTTTGGCCCACCTTTCGCGGTGCAGCTGTAGTGAATGGCACCCCTGGGTATCGTGGAGTTCGTGGAAGAATATTTTCCAAAAATAAAAAATAAAACGTATTACGAGAGGTATCACTCCATGTGGTATATGTTTAATGGTTAATTATGGTTTTTTTCTTTTTTTAATTTATCCAAAATAATTTTGATTTTCTCAGAAAATTATTATGTGTTCAAACTGGAACAACTATAATGACTGACCCGGATACCATATTGGAGAACCATATATGACAAGCAACAATTTAAAAAGCACCCCTCGTAAAATTGTTTTTGATGACAAGAATAGGTTACTACCATTGCAGGCGATTAGTGTTAAGTACCCGCAATCGTTATTTATTGCTCACAAACACACAGCAAAACAATGCATCTCGTTGGGCGACTGTCGCATCATCAAATCCTGGTCACGGCACCAATCCTCACCAAAGCGTACCTCTGTAGCGCAAGAAGCAGCTGTAAAAGAATGACACCATCCCGCCCAATTACCCACAACGACAATACCGATTGCTGGCAATGTTACTAATTGCCGTTGTCGCGCAATGCTTACCTTCCGAGACGTGCGTCAATTATGGTGACAAATGTGTGCTGCAGTTTGCAGAGTTCTCACCGCGTACGCGTACGGGTTCTACCTGTCATCCACCCGTTACGGGGGTACTCATATGGCTCACTACCCTCTGAGCAAAAGGGGCAGACACCGGTACTGTTCCTTGATGGTGCAATATGACCAGCTTAGTTTTTATGGGTAGTTGTTACCTCTCAAACCCGGGTTTCCCCCTCCCGCATTCCCTTAGACAGAGCAGATTGATCCGGAGCACATTAAAAAATTGGAAACATAAAATTTCGTGACATTCACCTTCGCCAATGCCCGACGTAAGCGGGACGGGCGGTAGTAACAGACAGGGTTGAGGCAGGGTAATCGATTCCTTGAGAATCGAAGGCCCGCACCAGCCCGGTCAGCTTGGTTCGTATGCAACGTCAACGGGTTTGTGACGCTGCCAAAGATAATACACCTCGTTTATTATAATGCGCTGGTAGCGATTCCATGTGGACGCGAATGGGAGTGTACCCCGTGTATCGGACAGCATCGTCTCGGTTTGTGATCTCATTTGCAACACCATGGTGTATGAAGGTAATTTTGTGCTAAAATTGTTACCATCAATAAAAATCGTGCCAGAGAAAGAAAGGTACCGCGCAGTATCGCGATAAACAATCATATTCCGAAGGGAAAGGTGTTGGTGTGGAAACGGGGGAGGTGGGTGGTAAAGCAGGAGCCAAAATCAGTTTGCTCAATGGGGTTTGGCGGGTTATTATTATTATGCTTTGACTGTTGCGCCCAGATGGTGTCACAAAAAAAAAAACAAAATGACCGAGTTTGAGATCTATCCTGCGATAGGCAAATCCTCGCACTGCTGATGCTGCTCGTGATCACCGTATCGTACCGTTGTCGTGAGTGCGTGCGGATAGAAATTGGCAATCAACGGTAAAGGATTATTGGCTGATTTTGCGCGCCGCAATCGAATCACGTCCGGATTCTGGTGAGTGGCATCGTTAGCGCAACCGATCGTGCCGGGATATTTGGAACACCCCGGTCCGCCACACTTGTCACCTAGAGCCACGCAAAAAACGTCTAGACTCTAGATCGGTTAGTCGGGCGGAAAATCGTCGACCTCCCAATGAGCAAAACGAGAAACTAGCCTGTGCGTGCCCTTCGGGGCGCAAATGTTTTTTTGAGACGATGCTCGGCCAACAGACAGACGGCGGGCAATGTAACATGACGCGCTAGAATGCACACCGTACCCCCGGGGTTGGGGCCGTTCTGGCAGGCTGGTTTCCTAGGTGAACGATTTTCTTTGCGGGGAGGTCAAGGTGACGCCACCAACCGATGCACCATTCAGCAGCGTCAAACTGACTACGGGAATTCCAAATAACTAGAACCATCCCACAACCGGGGCGGGTATTTCCCAACCTCAAAAAACCGAATTCGCTGGGAATTTCTCTTCCCGCCTGAAGATGAGCCGGCAAAGGTAGAAACCGGTCCGTACGAGCGGTCTAATCGTTTCGCGCTGGTAGTAACATAATTAACCCATTAGCATCCGTGATCCCCGCACGACAGTTTGCTCACGCGGGTGACCGTAACGAATATTGATCGATCGGCTTAAATTGTTCAATATTGTACCACGCTTTAGAACTCACTGTCACACCTTCAAAATTGATGGGACTTTGATTCGATTCCATCTAATGCACCTGCCTCAGTGGTTGTCAAAGTCGTGGCGCTAAAGTGTGAAATTTATTTCTGAAGAGTTTTTGGGAATTGAATGACCAATAAGAGACGATCGACCTTGTGCTCCAAAATTCTTGGCTCTAATCTAACCTGTAGCCTGGATAATGATTCAAATGTGTAAGTGCTTTTCAATTTTACATCTCTATAAATCTCTTCTCCTCCAATAAGCCGTGGTCAGGCCCAGCGGGAAATAAATGATACAATTCCGGCCGGTTGTGATTTTACACTTAAATAATTTAAAACCAATTTGTAAAATAAGTGCGCAGCGGTAATAGCTCGTCTCTTAGTTTTGGCAATATGAAGCCTTTAAAGCCTTTAATTGTGCGCTTGCTGACCACTGAATTACCGTACACGTTTTATTACTGAGCGTGTTGATTACATCCTAAAATTGAACTTCATTAAGACGCTAAATTGTTTGTCGCTTACCGTGCCGTTGAAATCTAAGGATCAGCCATTCGCTACCCCCGCTACACGCACAGCCATCTACCTTAATCTTCCGTACAGGATTTTATTGGAGGTACCTGTCCAATAGAATCGGAGCATCATCGGAGCCCAAAAAAGAAAAAAAGGCAACACTCTTGGGCTCTCGCTTCCACGAGGTTCTTCACGTACATTCCGCTGCAAACACGCACGTTCTCGGTTTTCGCTGCCTTTTCGCTCTCTCTCTCTCTCTCGTGCGCGATGGATGCGACGTCGGGGCCGTGCATGGTGGTGGGA
The DNA here is from genome assembly GCA_000473375.1 of Anopheles culicifacies. NCBI lineage: Eukaryota > Metazoa > Arthropoda > Insecta > Diptera > Culicidae > Anopheles > Anopheles culicifacies. Next base: position 6,616 of record AXCM01008880.1, on the reverse strand, counting down.
AAATCTACGTCGCTGGGTCTCTGTGGCTGGGTATTGGCCGGACGTTGTTGATATAATCCCGGTGCGGCAGCCCGTACAGCCATCAGTCGTTGTGGAGCAGTCGCCGCGTAGTGTCGTGAGAGTATCAAGACATCACCCACGACGAATATCTGTGCCGTCCTGTTTGTCGATCCACGAGTGTGCCACGCCAATATCCCAATAAACCTTTCGTGACGATAGTGTGAACACAGGTACGCGATGTACGGTGGTAGCATGCTGTTGATTGTGGTGTGCCTCGCGGTCACCGGTAGTGTCAGTGCGACCCAGAAGCTGCAGGAGCGTTACAGCTGGCAGCAGCTCGACTTCGTCTTCCCCAATCAACGACTCAAGCAACAGGCGCTGGCACGGGGTGACTATGTCCCCACGAACGGGCTGCCGGTCGGTATCGAGCGCTGGGAGAACAAACTGTTCGTTTCGGTACCAAGATGGAAGGATGGTAAGTAGACGCTTCCTGGACTTTCGAAACGAAATGTGGGAAAAGTCTCCCTCAAAACAAAACAAAAACACAAAAATCCCCTCGGATTACAAAACTCGTTCATCCGGTTGGAGCAGTAAATGCAATTTAGCCGATGAGTTTGCAGCAAAAGGCAATTTGACAGAAAAGCCCCATTTTTTTTCGTTACTCCGTTGTGTTATTCCCAATAAACCTGTTGAAGAGGAACACAAGTAACTGTTACTCTTTTTTGGTACACACCGTAAACGACTGCCGAATGTCACCCCAAAACACAACGTTGCAAGTTTTGTGCTCTTTTTTTCAGAGTGAATGTGTGTGTTTTTCTGAAGAGCAAGCAGTTTAGCAAATTCCTGAAGTTGGGTAGAACATAGTTTTATTTTTTTTGGAGAGGAGTTCAATAAAAGTGATGATTTGCTATCGAAAACTGGAGTGGAGATATCGCGCATCGGCCACTCCACATACGCACACGGATATCCAACAGCCATTTCTAATATTGGCTCGGATTACGTCTGTAACTTCACTCTCTTTCCCTATTACGAATCGGTTTCGGTCGATGCATTTGTTTCGTGTTTTTGTTTTTATTACACCCACCCGCGAGGGGTGGTGAAAACACACGCGATGGCTTGCTTTGACTTTCCGTGCGCATCTTCACCAGATGAATTAATGATGGCAATTTAATAAACTACGAAGGATCCAATATACTGCGAAGTGGAGGTTTTTGAAGCTGCTGAAAGGGGTTGATTTATTGGTGATGACGATGCGTCCAACTCATTACCGCATACGGGCAATCAATCCGTGACAGGCGCGGCCGGCTTCCGATCCGATACGGTAGAAGGTGGTGTAAATAATCAATTTAGACTAATTTCCTGTCGACCACACACAACAGCAACATCAACAATGACGACGCCACAGCTGAGGGTAGCTTCGTTGGGGGATGGTAGCCACAATGTGGAGCATACATGGAACCGATCGAAGCGCGTCAGCGAAATTTGAAGACGCGCGCTCTCCAAAACTTCTGCTTCTGGGGTGAATGGATGGGGCGACCGTTCGCACCAAACAGGTTTCAAACCCCTACGGGGTTGAAAGTTTTGCCAAACATGCTGACACACTTGTTATTATTAGTGTCCGGCGCTGGTGCCAGTTTCCGCTTCCAAGAACCTGCCGCCAAGAAAAGCACTTGAGTTTTTCGGGTTTTTGTTTTCGTTTTTGGTAAGCCCGCGATAAAAAGAAGGTGGAATGTATCAAGACCTTCCCGTCGATGCAACTCCGTCGGCTTACTTTATGATAATGAAGACAACCCCCTTTCTCGATCGTTAATGATGCCAGCAATGAAACAAAAGCGAGAAAAGAACACTGGATAAGCATTCGCCGTGAGTGTTGCAACCTTGAATTTTCTTCATCAACAACAAAAAAGCGTCCTAAATGTCTAGACGAATCTTTCTCCATTCCCGCGATAACTTAACTCTGGAATAAGGCTATTCCAGAGTGAAAGACACTTTATGGGCCTGTTAAGGGTTGCTGAAGGCTCGCCAAGGCTGCAACATTCGCGGTTGCGTAACTTTCGGGAATTTTAAGTAAAAGGAACCCATGTCCCGTGATATATCTTCCAGCTGGATCGCTTCCTAAATATAACTTCCCGCCAGCTTCTTAATTGTTTGCTGAGATTTAGTGCATCCACCTCCCGACAAAGATCTCGTTTGCGGGTTTTTGTCGTTATCTTGTCCGAGTGATAGTCTGACATCGCTTGCTACCGTCTTGCGTACCACGGTTTGCTGCTAATGATCGTCGCAACACGCGTCAGCACATTGCACTCAAGCAAATAGCAGCAGCGAGTCCTCCTGGTGTGTAACCGTGCGTGGAGCAACGTGGTTACGGGGATGGCCAAACGGCTCTTGTTTACAACATGCGGCCAACCATCCTTACGCAAACGCGTTAGTGAGTGTACCACAAAACCGCACCGATGATTAACTAGGACATTTGTGTTTGGATTGTGTGTTTTTTTTTATTCGTTCGCACACACCTTCGCATAGGGGTTGTTCTAGAGTCATCAGTCTTCTGAGGGTCCCGCGAAACTCAGGTGTGCGCATGCAACACTGCCCCGGTTCAGTGGACATTTAGGTTTTTGTGTTTTTTGGTTTTGGACCCACCGACACTTTCCCAACCGCTCTACGAATGTGACGAATCGCTTGGGCTCCGACATTGCAACAGCTAGTAGTTTGAAAGTGTCCAAATTACTCGACAGCGATGAGGTTGAACGTTTGGCGCTACCACCAGGGATGGAAATCCGTGTCTTAAGTAAAACAGATTAGAAGCAAAAAACAAGCCTGTTCCGCCTTTTTTATATATCTCGCCCTGCGTACGCTACGACGAGGGTTGCGGTTAGTTATGGCGCCCCCGTCGAAGGAGCCACCGTCAAAAGGGTGTCTAAAGAGATGGAATGTCGAAATGACGGTACGGTGTGTAGCTCATAACCGGCCATAACCGACCATCGAGTGTAAACAAGCTGTCAGAAACGGGGGTAGAATATGAAAAATGGCCACAACTGTGCGCTTTCCGTGTGTACGCATTAGGTGCGCTAATCGGACCCCGAAAGCTACCCATGGAGATGTGAAAGAGCGATTGGTGCACAGATTTGCATAATTTCTTGTACACCCTAACGCCACAAACGCACCAAGCTAGAACTCTTCAAGTGCACGGTTTCACCGAGCACGTCGTCTGCTGTGGGCCGGGCCCCAGAATTGTCCCGGACTCTTAAACTCCTCAAGCAGAGGTAGGTTGTTGCCAACACCCGCTCTCAACTTCCTACCACAAGTTTTGATGTAGATTGCTCAATGATAGGATTAGTCTCGTTTTGTAACACCAATTTGGAGCTCCAAACTCATTTGCTCGGGGAGAGAGAGAGATAGAGGCAACACGAGGAGGAAGAGGAGGAGGTTTGGCGAGTTTTTTTTTTGTTTTCGGTGTTGTGGCAGTCCCCTATTGGCCGGTTTGTTTCAACTAAGCGTGCAAGTTCAAGGACACGCGCTCTGAATGTCCGAAAGTGAAGTGGATTAGCTAGCAACTAGCCAGTTAGCGACGATGACAGCGACTAGCCTTGACGGGCGGCCTACCAGACCTACCCGAATAAACCATTGGTTAATGGTTGGTTGACTTTTGCGCTAACGCGAGTGGAGTTGGTTTGGAAGGTGATTCCGTGTTATGCGCTGCAGATTCTTTGGTAGCTCGATGTCCTTGGTGGCCCGTACGTTGCGGTAGGCACGGCTCCAAATCTTTAGATTCCACGACCTGATAGCGATTCCGACCTCTGTCAGATGTGTCACATTAAGCTGATGATTTTTTTTTTCTATTTGACAGGTATCCCCTCAACGCTCAACTATATCGACATGAACCAGACACCGTCTGGATCGCCGGCACTCATCCCCTACCCGGACTGGTCCTCGAACGTGGCTGGTGATTGCGCCAATGGACTGTCGACGGTGTACCGTATTAAGGCGGACAAGTGTGGCCGTCTGTGGGCTCTCGACACCGGTACCGTCGGTATTGGTAACACCACCCAGCAGCTCTGCCCGTACGCCCTCAACATCTGGGACCTGAAGACGAACCGCCGCCTCCGCCGTTACGAGCTCCGTGCGGACGATACCAACGCGAACACGTTCATCGCCAACATTGCCATCGATATGGGACGCAGCTGTGACGATACGTACGCGTACATGTCGGACGAGCTCGGCTACGGACTGATCGTGTACTCCTTCGAGCAGAACAAATCGTGGCGTTTCGCCCACAGTTTCTTCTTCCCGGATCCGCTGCGCGGTGACTTCAACGTGGCCGGGCTGAACTTCCAGTGGGGCGAGGAAGGTATCTTCGGCATGTCGCTAACGCCACTGCAGGCGGACGGATACCGTACGATGTACTTCTCGCCGCTTGCCAGCCATCGCGAGTTCACCGTATCGACCCGCATCCTGCGCGACGAATCGAAGGTGGAGGAGAGCTTCCACGACTTCCAATATCTGAAGGAGCGCGGCCCCAACAGCCACACGACATCGCGCGTCATGAGCGAAACCGGACTGCAGCTGTTTAATCTGATCGACCAGAATGCCGTCGGTTGCTGGCATTCGTCGCTACCGTACAGCCCGGAGTACCACGGCATCGTCGACCGGGACGATGTGGAGCTCGTCTTCCCGGCGGACGTTAAGATCGACGAGGAGGAAACGGTGTGGGTTATCTCGGACCGTATGCCGGTGTTCCTGATTGCCGATCTCGACTACAGCGATGTGAACTTCCGCATCTTCTCCGCCCCGCTGTCCACGCTGGTCGCCGGTACGGTGTGCGATGTTCAGTCCCAGTTCGGTGCGATTCAGCCCAAGTTTGGTGGTGATGCGGGAAGCACGGATCTGTCGTCCACGTACAACACCGACACCACACTGCTCCCGACGACGTACGCACAGCCCCTGTCTGGATCGTACACACCGACCCTCAGCTATGCCCCGACCGTTGCACCGCAGGTTCACAAGTTCACCCAGGGTTATGATACGCCGACCTCGCACATGTACTCCACCCAGTCGTACCCGACGACGGCCAAGGCGTACGCGTACAACAAGTACCACGGCGTTGAGTTCCATGCGCACGGATCGCCCCATCACGGGCACGGATATCATCATGGACCGCACAGCCACGACGGTGCGGCTGAGCAGGAAACCGGCTACAGTGGTGGACATCGTGGTGGGTACTGGAACGGTGCCCACAAGAAGCAGGATTCGTGGAAGCAGTTCTTCTACTAAACGCTACGCACGATAAGGTGTTGTACAACACACCTTCACCTCCACACAAACACACACGAATTCGTGCACAGTGTGTCCCTAAACATCGCTCAAAACGAGGACAATTAATCGGTTCACCGTCTTAGCGACCGCACCGCACTTTTTCACCCACATCTCCTTCTTCCTCACCCTCTTGTCCTTATATTTTCCCTACTCATAGCTTAAGAGGGAGTGTGAGAGAGTAGAACACTAAAATAAAATATAAAAAAAAAAAACACTCACAAACAAATACAAATACAAGGAAAAAAAAAACAAACACACACATAATTAAAGTAAGAAACATACTTTCCACCTCACACGATGGCAGCTAGAAAGAGAGATAGTAGTGAGGTGAAATAAATTATGAAGAGTGTACAAGGTAGATTGCGAAGATTGTTGTTACACACTTTCCGCGCTGTAATAAACGGTTACAAAATTACATGGAAAATGGGTTTTCCTTTCGCCATTTCGACTTTCGACAAGGCGTGTAGGGTGAGAGACTTAAATGTGTGTGGGAGAGCGAGAGTGAGAGAGAAAGAAAACAGCGGGAAGAAACACGCAAGCTCTTAATCAATGTAGCGCTGTATACTATCACCATCGAGTGACATCGATGCGGGCTTTTTGACAGTTACACCATCGAATTAAAAGCTTTTGCAGGTTTTGCAGGGTTTGTCATTAAGGTGTTGCGAAACGTCGCATCACGCTCCACGCTTTTGGTGGTTTGTGTCACGCGACGAAACTTTCGATTGGAGCGTTCGGTTTGCAATATCCTATACGACTTCGTGTATTGAGAACGGTTGGTCTAAATGAGCATAATTAATGGCATTCTCTGCTTTGGAAGTAATAAAAAGATAACCGTCTTCCGGTGTTGGCCATTCACAAGGTCACACATTCGCTCGGGCACTCATCAGCAATGCGGCCGAGGTGGATTGTGCAATGCGATGAGAAAACTATGCTGGTCGTACGGCTCGAACGCCTTCGACCCTGCAATGCCCACACTGTAGCAATGCCAAACCGGAACCGGACAGCTTCATCTAGCGTACTAGCAAGCGATAAAAGTAAGACATAGCACATACGGTTCGATGGATCGTATTAATCATCAACCCGAATATGACAGCCGCACACCAGCCGCTAAACGTTTACCGTCCATCCACGGCTTCCTTTCGCAGGTGTGCAAATGATCGTGGTTATCATTAATTAAAATCCAAACCAATTTTACCATACTCCAAGCAAGAGCAGTACGTACGGTGTCGTGAAATGGTTTGCCACCACTATTTGTTTTCCTAACGCGCACGGCATAAGGGGCGGGCTAGCGGGCTGTGATCCG
>AXCM01008879.1:0-11284 GCA_000473375.1 Anopheles culicifacies | reverse complement strand
TCGTTAGTAGTAAGCGAACAATTTTAATTGTTTCAAAGTTGCTTTTCTTAACTCTCTAATTAAGTACACTTCTATAGCGTGAGTGCTCTCATTTACATACTAAGATTGTTTGTTTAGTAGTCTATCATAGTACTAATATTTAAAAAAAAACAGACGAATTCATTCGGAAAGCTATTCTCCTTCCGTTGTTGTAGGTACATCGTAGAACGTTAAAGTGCAGTCAGTTTAGTGAAGACGTTTGGATTGATACTACTACTTCTTACAAGCAAACCGAGAAGCAGCAGATAGCGTACACTTCTAGGATAGCAAAAGGGGGGATTCTATCATTTAACAATGCTACATGAAATCTGCTGCCCTGTTTTAATCAGCTACACCTGTAACCCATTGCACACCTTATCAGATCAGTAACGGGCTGTTTTTTTGTTTTAAAGCAATCGTAAAACGAGAAAGATAGTAAGGTCACTTGCCTACCGGTAACCTCCACCAGTACCGTGCAAACTGTGGAACAGATTCAGATCCCAACCGTGACCGCCCTTCTCGAACCGCCGTCCGGTACGATCCGGACAAGCCGGAAGCTCTGGAACACTTGATGGACACGTCGTCACAACACGATCGTCCCTAGCACCGATGTTGCTGTTCAACCGTACGTCCCTCCTCTGAACTTAACACGAGTTGTTGTGAAGTTGGATGTGTGTGTTTGTGTTTTTGGGGATGATTTTAAGCGATGAAATAAAAGACATAATGTAAAATGAAAGAAAGAAAGAAGAAAACGAAACAGAACTAAGTGAAAGAAGGCTTTTGAAAGGATCTGTATCGGGGGTGGTTAAATCATTAAGAAAACAAAAACGAATGAGGTCAAGCGGTAATGTTATTCAAAGTAGTAACGAAAAAAGACCATAATCCGTGGTTGCGTTAAAGGGGTTGAATCATGCAAAAAGTTTGCGCCTTTGGGCGGATAATGTGTGTTACGTCAACAAAGGAGGGTGGTTAAAGGTGTCTGGTAAGCGTCATCTGATTAACATGTCTGATCTTCCCATATACACATTCAACTTGCTCAATCGTATGAGATCATCCGTCCGTTCGTCCGTCCGTCTGTCCACGCAACTGTCGGGGTCCTTCCTACTTAGATCATGTGCGACATCATGCAGCGACTAGTGTCGAAATATTTACTCTTGCTTGTCGCCTGTTGTCCGGCGGGTTGATGAATGTCCACGGTATGGAATCCATTAGTAGTGGGTTGTAGCGTCACGGCGGGATGTTGCTGGGTAGACTGTTCCTGACATTCCATCTCGTCAGTGGCCGGCTCATGTATTTCTGCACTATGCTGGTACAAAACTGACGATACCCCGGGGATGTGGAAAGGTTGGCGTGTAAAGAAACCAGAACAGAAAAAGATACATTTTAAGTTTTCTTTCCATACTGTGTTTGAGTGTGCGTGTGTTAGAGGTGGGTTACAATAAAAACACCACCCCCAAGCGTGGCAAGTTATTTAGGGAGACGCCGAGTCAGAAATAGCTTCAAGCGTCGTTTTGATGGAAAAAAAAGTTTGGCAATAATACAGTATGCACATTGATATTATGCTCGATAGTGTGTAACTGTTTTGCAAAATTTTCATATTAATATTAAGCAGGTAGGGAACAATTCTCATCATAAATACGGTTTTTGGCTGATTCTTTTCCCATTAAACTCAATTTTTAGCTTTAAGCACATCTTTACGGTACACACTGTAGCGATGCTGGTTAAAGCCAACCGCAATTGAACATCCTTCTCCATTTGAGTTATTTTTAGGGATCATATTTTAAAATTAGCATTCTGACATCAGTGCAATTGCATTGCAGGCGCACATCATTCACCTACCTCCACTGTTGCTTCCGGGAAAGGGACCATTCGTCGACATCGGGAAAACCAATGCACCATTCTGATCCGTATCGGTTTTTCGTCGTTTCGGGCATTGCTGTCCGACCGCTGCCAGCTGTATATTTGTGTCCATTTCCTCATATTCCTGCTGCTGGGACGGAATGCACTCTTTGCGCTTTCGCACTTTTTGTTGCACCCGGTATGCATCGCCATGGAAGAGCCGTACAATGTCATCCCGCTCGTCCTCGTTATTGTTATTGTTATTGTTTTGCTCGCCGGCATCATTACAGCTGATATGGTTTTGGTTGCCATGGAAATCGATTGCCGACAGGTGACCGTTGACATTTGCCGTTGTTGCTGGGGGGTGGTGGTTGTTATTCACGACGGCGGCGGCAGCACCCGGAAGACCGTTGTTATTGCTCGAATGACCTGCTTCTCCACCGCCACCACCTGTTGCAGCTAGCGAAGGGACAAATCCATAGTAACCATTGGATGAGCCGTTGAAGTAACCGACCGGTTGGAAATCGTCGCACATGGCAACGGATCCTCCGAAGCGATGATACTGCTGCACCGGCAACTGTTGCTGCTGGTGAGATTGGTGTTGCTGTTGCGCGGCTGGTGATTGAACCCGACCGAAAGGGCAATCACCCGCGTTTATGCTAGCACCGCTAGCGCCACCACCGCTCCCACCGACAGCCGGGTGCTGCTGCTGCATCTCGTGATGGTACGCTGCGGTCAGCATGTCGGTAATGCTCATGTCGTTAGCGGAGGTGGTACTGTTGTTTCTTCCGGGTGGGGGTGCAACACCCCCCGTGGACGGACCGATCGCGGTGGGGAAGAGTCGATTCTCGTTCCGATAGAACGACATACTCTGATCATTATCCAGCGGCAGCAAGTACGACGCACTGTTGTAGCTCGCGAAAACCATTTTGGTTACGTGTGAAAATGCTTGGCTTACGGAGCAGGAAAACCCGCCTCGCAACCACTTGTAATGTGGAGCGTGTGTGCCTTGCGTGTGCGTGAGTGGTGGGGGAGGGCGAATGAATGTTTTCGCGTTCGTTGAACTTGCGATCGATTGCGTGCACTTACGGGAATGCACTGCGTACACGCGCACGTTTCAGGTTTTAGTTTCGGGATCGTTCTTCGCCTGTTTCTTTACCGTTTATTCACTGATCGATCGCAATTTGCGGAACGAAACGAACTACTTTTTCACCTGCACAAGAAATAACGAGAATGCATCAAAAATTAATATGAACCAGGTTGGACAACATCGGCACGCTTGTCAAGCGATGGTATGCACAAACATGTACGAACACGAAATGTTTCCGCCGGGAAGCTTTAAATAAATGCACTACACATCTACCTACGATACGGAATTCTAGTCAACAAGCACAACGATCGTTAATAACACCGTTTCCACACCGTATATCACTCTATAGCGTGCAAAAGTGAATAAACAACGTTGAACCGATGCACGGTATGGCCACCATGAAAACAGAATGAATTTGCATGCCCGCGCTAATGTCAAACGTCAAATAACTCGCTGTCAAATTTGAAATGCGCGCACCGGAAAATCTGCTTTTTTCTCTGTTTTTGCTATTTATATAATCAACAATTGCATAATTTGCAACTGTGTTTTATTTTAAATCGACACTTTACAATATAAAAGAACTATTTTTCCTGATATGCTGTTACATATTGCTTGACCAACAAGCACCCTTTAAAACTTTCTTGCATTGCGCATATACAAACAATCAGCTGTTTTTATGACACTTCCTAAGAAACTTTCTCCTCAACGAAAAACACAAAATCGACGAATAAAAACAAATCAAAATGAACTTTATCGCACGAATAGTGGCTCCACAGTTTCGTCAATTGGTGTTTCCTCAACCACCTGTAAGTTGGCATCGGGTGGTTATAATTTCCACCAACAATGCGTTACTGTACTCCACAAAAACATCGAAGCCCCAAGAATCCGGCACCGGCAGTGGTGCGAGCAGCAACAAGAAGGCAAAAACAGCCCCAAAGATAACGCTTATTTCGTCAGATGAAACGATATCGATAGTGAATTTGGACGAGGCGGTGAAAATATCGAACCGCCGTAACTTGAAGCTTGTGAAGGTTACTGATCTGGACACTAAGACTCAGCGTCCGGTTTACAAGTAAGAAGCCGAGGTTAGTTGTTGCGTTTACTGCTTATTAATATCTTTCTTTTCCAACTTCAGATTGATGACCGGTGCGGAATATCTCAACGAAGACTTAAAGCGCAGGGAGGAAAAGAAAAAGAGCAAACAGGATGCATCCGTTAAGGGTGACAAGCTGCTGACGATCAGTGCTCGCATAGCCGAACATGACCTCGCTTCCAAGATACAGAATGTTCTCAAATGGTTAAACAAATCCTACGAGGTACGTGTCGTTGTTACAGGCGATGGAGCAGGCAATAAGGCAAAGCAGGAAGACATTGCCCAGCGCTTCGAGGCGAGTGTTAAGGACACTGGCAAGATAGTGCAGAAACGCCTCCGGGATAATGATTTACGGTTTAACATTACACCAACTGCTGGTAGTGGCGCAACGGTAGGTAAAAAAGGACTGCTGGATGTGAAGGATGCAACAAACGGGATGAATGAGCCACAAGCGGCACGCGGACTGCACACCCAGAGCGGTTTGATGGCGTGACAATCACAGCACGGGAACAGAGAGCCGACAAGCGCCACAAAACGGTACAAGGTGACTGGATGTGTTGCCTTTGTACTGTTTGCGAAGTACGCTTTCTGGGCCTATCTGCTCAGGGGCGACAGATGACCATTGTAAAGTAAGGTAAGAAATAAAACTAGCTCAAATATAGACTAATTACAAGAGAAACATTTGCTTGCTAAATGTTAATCCGATGATGAAAAGAATTTTGGTTTTGAACGTTTCTACTAGCGCTTTAGGCCGACATGTCAATGTAGCTTAACAAAACACACAGTCACAAGTCAATTAATGATGAAATACAATTAGGATCAAACTAGTTTTCCCGCTACGCTTCAATACAAAGAGTATCGCGTTACCAACCGGTACGAATGCACCAGCTGCACTCCAATTGAATTATTCAATTGCATTTCAAACGAAGCACAACGTGACACATATCCACCCGACATTCGACAGATGTCCCTTGGGAGTGAAGGATATTTTTTGAGATTTTTATAATTACATTATGTATACGCCCAACACGAAATTGATCAGCTAATGGTCGTTTCGTGTGGTCCCGAGTGCATTGATGCGATTATTCGCTCGATTCCATTCACACCCCCCAAACAGCAAAGCATTCCGAATTATTCCGGTTGAGTGACGCAATAGTGACTTTAACTGAGCCATAAAAATGTACCAAACTAACGTTCCATGGCAGTAAACTTTGTGCAACAGAATAATCACACTTATCTTCTGGCTCGTACAAATGCAATAACTCGTTCACAAAGTTATGCTGCGGGGTTTGCCTTCCAGTACGCGTGTACTAGCGCTAGGCACTTGGAACGTTCCGGTGTGCCGGACAGACAATAGAATTGCACGTTGAAAGTAGGGTTTTGTTTGTTTTGTTCGATGCAATGTTACTATCCCCTAAAGCGGCAGGTTCCGACCCGATATTTTGAGGCTAACCAACACGGAAGCCGTACGACCTGGGTAGAGCCAATCGTTTAAAAAATGCAAAAGGATTTCCTGTTTTTTTCTTCTCTCCTTTGTCGTTCCCGATTGTCGGTCGTTTGGGAACCGTTCCCTTCCAGGACGTGGTTGCACATTCATTCTCTATGCATTAGAAAATCTATGTTTTATGGGTCAATTAAACAGTTCCGAAAAGCACTAGTGGTGTGTGTGTGTGGCCACTGTGAAGCTCCCGAGCGTGTGTAGCATTTTCTATTGACTGGCAGGGAGATCTTGGACTCTCTTGGCAAAAGCTGCAAATCTAGAGCCTTATAAAAGAGGACATTCGGTTGTGTTTGTGTTGTAGTTGGTGCAATAATAAACATTTTATGCTGACTTCCCAATTCTCATGCCTACTGACTGGTCTGGAGATGGTTACGTGGTACACCGGAAAGGCTTCTCTGCTGACAAACGTTTGGTTCAAATTAAATTACGCCTCCTCCCCCCCTTTGAAGGCGAGTCAGCATTTTCCGAGCTCGATCCTGCTCGAGTGGCACTTTCTGTTTTGTTTGCCAATTCCGGTTACGTTTCTTGCAGCCGAGTTTGGTCATTCGTCTTGTTCCGGTCAGGAGCGGGTTCCTTTCACCAATCCCATCAGTCGTATCTTACTATTGACGAACATTAAAATTGTCCGTTATACAGGTTGACTTGCCGATGCTTGTCACGTTTCTACGAAACCATTGCGAAGCCGGATGTGGTGATTAAGCCGCGTTGGAAGAATCAGTGAACACACCCGTTCAACCGGAATGATTAATACGGGCTTTCTTTCACTCCCACTTTTTTTTTTGGGGGGCACAAACACATTCAGAACATTAATCGATACTAAGCACTCAAGGCAGATGAGAAAGCACCGAGTGACGGGAAGAAAGTGCATAAATTCTCATAAGGCAAAACGGTCCAAAATGACTCCACTCTACGCGTAAATCGATCAGTAGCAACTTGTGAGGTACTTGGAAATTAATTTAATTCCCCCCCAGTCGGTGTGAGTGGACCGGCGAAAGGAAGCAAAAAGGATCCACGCATAATATACCCGGCCTGTGAGGAATATTTGATTAAAATACTCTGCACTCGGAACGTAGACAATCGTTTATGTGGTCGGTGGCCCTCTTTTTTTTCTCATTCTCTCTCCAGATTTAGACCACTGCTCAGTGTGCGATAAATTTTCCTCATCAGCCCTCAACTGCTGACAGCAGTTAAAATATTCAATTGCTGCAAACCCACAAAGCCCTTGGTGGAGAACGAATTCTAGGAGATCTGCAAAAATCCTCCCGAAAGTATCAAGTTTGGTGTGGAAATGTTCAAGCCACAGATGGTTAGCGTTGGTATGATGACTGCCTAAAAAGTCTTAGCTAAATTCTAAGACTCTTTTTTTGTTTTTGTTCATCCAGAAACATCCCAAAATTATGCCCACCCAAATCCTGCCAGCTCCGTTCCGCTCTGATTCATCGTCGGTTATTTCTTTTCCTTACGTATGCCACCGAATGGCGTCGTTTTGTGGTTTTGCATTTCGACAGCATGAATGTTTGGAGCACGGACAACGAAACGAAAGAAATGCTAATGGGAATGGAAGCTAGTACTACTAAGCTTAGGTTAGTGGCGGTAAAGCGTCGAAGAACGGGAAGAATTCATTTGTTGCTTTTACGCCTTATAAACTTTTTCCATTTCCAGCATTTCGTTGGTTTTCATTACCTTTCTTGCTTCCCGTTTTGCTGTACTTCACCCATCTTGGTGCTGCACGGTGATGTTTAACATTAATTATGAGCGTCAGATCAGTTGGCATCTAGCTGGATTTATTGTGCACTGTCTAGGAGAGATTGTATTCCATTTTTCCGGTATATTACACTTTACTCCAGGAAAAAGCCTTGCAAAGGAATTGTAGTAAAGTTAATGATACTTCCATCTACAGGCTTCTTAGAAACCATCGTTTGTACGGTCCGATGTCTCATCTTTTCCCTGCGTTAATAGGTACGAGTTCGAGATCCGACTGCCAATGCGAATAAGCAGGCACCGTTTAGTGACGCCACTTGGGTAGTAATGAACGTAGCATTATTTTTATATGCCATCTCGGCACTTTTGCTTTAAGACCGTAAAACCCGTCACGTAACGCAATGGCGTTACGGAATTGGAAATGAAATGGCCTTTCGTCAAACAGGGAGCTCCGGGATGGGTCCTGGGCCAACAAATCAAACGTTATGTCCCGTGCGAAGGCGCTACATTCGTACTGTACGTGGCGGTACACCATTAGACGACGGAAACATTCACTTTTATTGAGTTATTCTTGGCCCGTGGCATAACGCTATAACGGGTATTTATTTGGGTAACCGATACATCTTCGCCCGTCGGATCTAAGAGTAGTTGGAGTGAATAAACAACTCCATCGGATGGTTGTTCTAGCTCATTGGCAAATGTCTCTTACTGTTGCTGAACGGCTTCCGAAAAAAGGATCACAGCCAGAGCTTAGACAGACCGGAATGGGCCAGCAGGAAGTGATGAAAATTAAATGATAACATTCTGACACTTTTAATGCGGCCGGGCAAGAAGGAAAAAAAACATCCCAAGTGCGTATATCGTCAAGTCGTTAACGTACGTACATGGAATCGTAAATGAGGCTAAACGGGGAAGCCCACAAAACCCGGGGCATGTTGTCTAAACATGATGAGAGATCCTTAAACTCCATCCACCGAACGGACCACCATTTTTATCGCTCCATCTGTTCACCCACGTGTGATGAAGTGGAGTGGTGTATTGATTGTTTATTGGGTCGTACATGCAGTACGGCCATCTGGTGTTTCGGGTGACAAGAACATTAATGCCACGCTATTTGCTTTTATGTACTGCCATTTTACGATGAAAGATGGTGTCGTTGAAATATCGATGTATTGATATGGCTGCTGTAAGGAACCATTAGCGAAAGGGAGGGTGTTTAAAATGGCAGACACGGTTACACAGCCCCATTAATCTAGAGATTAATAGTACCTTGTTTGGAATTCATCCGCGGGCTACTTTAAAAGTCAAATAATGCAGACCGGTACTCCAACAAAAGCCCTATTTAACAATTGTTCTCTTCAATTTGCATGTTGATGAAGCGCGTCTATTATTGAAACATTTCCAGGAGAAGCGAAGAATGAATACCACCTATCTGAACAAAGACCAACATAAATCAACCAAAATACAGCTTCAAAAATGATCCGCTTTGGATTAGCCCAATCTGGCGCAACAACAATGGCGAACAATCTTTGTACAGAAATAAAGACAGCCCAAACATCTATTGTTGTGCTTTCCCGTACACTCCGGTACCGGCAGAAAGTAAGACGTACAGTATGGCCATCTTAGCATTACTGCGCGAATGAATCACGTTTAATTAGCACATAATTTCAGTAAAGTTGCGTCGTAAATAATGGGCCCACAACGGCGCCTAAAGGTAGGCAATTGCATTTCTTCATCGTTCGTCGCTTGCTCGCCACGTGTTTGTAACGATTCACCGCATTGCCATGGTGATCCCCCTGATGGAAGGTTTGATGTGCGTAAAGCCCAAGGTGTATACAGGTTTAAAATGCGTTAAAATAGATATACTGCCGGTTGTGCGGGTGCCGCAAAGTATCCGGTCTTTTAATTTACGACTACAAAAGTTCAACGTTTTGAGAATGGTATTTTGCTACGGTTTATTTTTTTTCCTCTGAAGGTGCCTCATGCTTGAGATGATCTCATTTAAACGATGGTGGTGGTGAAGGATCTCCGGAAAGTTTCCGTAATTAGGATCATGTGCAAGAAACAAAGAAAAAAGAACCTCATAACGCACCATCCATTTAGTACATCCGTTTGAGGTTCGTTTTCGCCATCTTTCTTTCGTGCGTTCGTGCGCCGGAGGTGACGAATACTTTTGCCCGAATATCGGTCGCACTGGGTGCAATATTTTACGACGACACCGGTAGTAGCACTTATATTTAGCTTTGATTTACCGGCTTCTTTCCACGTAAACACCTTGACGGCTTGCATCGCGGCAACCCGGACGCACCGGTTGCTCCTACCGGAAGTTTCATGATGCGAGCAAAAGGCTTCCATTGCAGAAGAAGGATACGCCCGAAGCATGCAACGTTCGCAAGGTTCGTGCTGTAGCATCTTAGCTTCCCAGATCAGCCAGGTTAAAGCATCCTACCGGTCGTTACTTCCACCGCACTCGTGGAAACACGCGGCAAAGGGAAGGACAACAGGAAGCAGGACATACGGATAGACCACAACCGCGCGGATAAGCAACGTACGCGGGATCGGGAAATTTCCATCAAATCTAATTTATTTTACCGTCAACAGCTTTTTGTGTTATTGCACCCACAGGGTAATAAAAGTGGATCATCTTTTCACTCTTCACCCCACCCGCTTTCCCCACGTATCGCTAGCTAGGAAAGGTTTGGTTTCATGTTACGAAAAGAAATTGAAGAAAGCACTCGCAACGTGCCCAACCGTCCCACGCTTGTGCCCAAAGTAAAATGATAAATAAAAATGAAGCAAAACGGAGTGAGTGTACTTGAAAGTAAATTCGGAGCCACTTTTGACTCGCCGTACACTTGATGCTGCAGAATGTAAAAATAAAAAAAGCAGAAATGTGAACTGAAATAGAAAATGGAGGTAGAAAGGATTCACAGCCCGCCCGGATGCTGATGCTGGTGTAAACATAAAAATGGAAGTATCTGTAGCACGGGGTGGTCTACAGAAATGGGCGGAAATAGATTCAGTCCAGTGGCTGGTGGTACCAGCGCTACTTGAAATTTATCTACCAACCCTTCCGTCCAGCCAGCCCAGTCCGAGTCACCGACAGTACACGGACAGTGACTTTCTCAAGCGGGTAATGGCGAATGGAATAGTATCCGTGGTTAGTTAGTTTTGAAATTCCCATTTTGGGATTTCACCATACTTGGAGTTGTTTTATTCAAACAGCGATACACACACGTACAGACGTGCATAAAAGAACACAAAGCAACACAATTTAAAGCTGCTCGGCTAGCGTTGTTGGTGAGCTCTTTTTGTTAGGATGCTCTCGAAAAAGGTGAGTGTTTTCTGCTTCCAGTCCGTACTAGCGATCGAGTGGAGCAAAGCCCTGTAACGAAAGTAATATTGGAGATGTTGCTGTAGTACTAGCACAATGGCATTGTTTTTTGTTGTTTCGTTGTTTCTTCGGACAATGGAAATGTATATTTGGTCAAATTATGGCACACTTAAACATCCCAAAGGGCAAAAGGATGGATCAGTTCATTGTTGCTCTTACCAAGAGAGGATCTTTCACGGCCGTAGCTCACTTGGAATATGGCATTTCAAACGACAGGAGAAATATTAAATTAATAATGCTAGTTAGGTTCTTTACATTTAACTGTACAGCTAGTCAAGAGATCCTTGAAACTGTCAACAAGAAAATGGTTTTGAATTGCCTGGTAATGCACCAAAATCAAAACCTCTCAAACCTTCGGGAAGTTCTGTGTTCTGTGAACTCCTGGAGTAGTAACAACTTCATTAGACATTGAATTGGATTTGGTTTCTTTTGTCGGCATTTCAACGAAATGAACACGGCTTTTAGGCGAATGAAGAGTAGACATTTACAGTGGCCGTCATAGTAATAAGGTTTGGTCAATATTATGAAACATAATGTGCTCCAGCTCGGTTTATGTCTGGCCGTTCGACATCCACTAATCTCATGCAGTTCGTCTCCTTCTACACTAACTGCCTTGCAAAAGGTGGCCAGGTCGATTTGGTCTACACG
>AXCM01008878.1:0-11242 GCA_000473375.1 Anopheles culicifacies | reverse complement strand
AAAACAGATCAATGCCGCGTGTCTTAGACATTTCGCTTCGACACTCCGCCCCGAGAAAAGGTGCGCACACAAGGCCAACATTCGTAACATTCGATTTTACGAACGAGCAAAAATCGATTTCACGTTTTCTTTCTTAATTATTTTGGCAATGCACCAACCGGTGGGGTGTGATGGTAAGAGTTTTTGGCAAAACCTAGCACCCAGAGGTTACAATGTGAAGAGACAGCGAATGTTGGAAGCACTCCAAGCAGGAAAAAAAATGAAGGAAGATCGGTAAGCAAAATTGAAATCTTCGGAGAAGAAAAACAAAAATACCTTAAATATCTCAAGATGGCTTTACATTTGTTGGGATGCAAATAACACTCATCGTGAGGGAATGGCATTAACTTATCGCTCCGGAAGGGAGAGGGAATTTAATTTTAGAATTCTTAACACACAACAAAACCGGCAGCTAAAAGCAATTACATGGAAAAACACAAGACAAACGTACCAACAATGTACGGTACTGTCACATAAATGGAAAACAACAAGCGCTATGGCGCATTGGTTTATCGGTCTATCAAAAGGAATTTCTTTAACCTAAATTTTATTTTTCGCCCCTCTCTTTCTCTCTCCTGTCGCAATACGCATTCTCAAAAAAACAACAAAGAAACAAACCCCCAAAACAATGAACCATAAATTGGAATTCAATCTCCCGGTAAATAATCCGGCTTCTTTCTTACTCCTCTGCTCTGCTGCAACATACGCAACTCCGGGGCTCCGGGCCGACCCGAGTCATTCACCAAAACTTTGTGTCGTCCATCATACAGCAGCAAAAGAAAGGCGCGAGAGCATGATTATTACATAAAACCGCAATAAATTACTCATTGTCTTTCGATCGGCTAAGGCTAGGGTGTGATCGAGCCCCTGGTGGTATCCAAGGCGAGGCGAGATTCGGAATTGGGTGGTGGATCAAACGATAACAAAACATAGTGGATAGTGAACGAAACAAAAAAAAAACTGGCGAGTGTGTCTGAACGCAAAACAATCCAACAAAATACCCCCAAAAATCATTCATCCAACCAAATCCAGATAACATTTATACCGTTTCTTTCCACCGCTCTGCTTTCCTTGCTAGTTTCGCCCAGCTTTTCTTTGTGCATTCGATACGCCACACAGCGAGCGCGTTGACGAAGGCTACCAAATCGAATCAGCTTGCCGAAGAAGCGTCTACCTCTTGGGGAGCTGGGAAAAACAGTGCCTGATGAGAAAAAAAAAGCTGTACTGTCGCTTATCAAAGGCTCTGGTGGTCTCTTGCTGTTACACATGCCGCAGCAGACACGGACAGACTCGTCCCTAGTCGCACACAACCTTACCCCCGTATCTCGCTGATGCTGATGATGGAGGCCGCATAAGCATAAGATGATTGCAGCGATTTGCTTTCGTTTCGCCGATTTCATTCCATCTGGCCTCCCTCCTCGCCCGGTAATTGTCCGTGCGCACTCAACCGTCTTGACAGCCTGCGAGCTGGAACCTTACGGTGTCCGTCGCGCACAGCTAGAATTCGCCCGTTGTACGAGATGTCTCACAAGCCGAACGCTTCCCAAACTGTGAAACACTAGCCTTCCCAGGTTGTAGCTGTATGTGTGTGTTACGCTGTTGATGGTCCACCGGAAATGACACTCACCTGGAAACGAGAAGAACAAAGTGCGAAAGGAAACGGAAATGATTAGTGTTGGTGTCTTATGTTTTTCGATTCATTTTACGGTATGTTTTTTTTTTTCTCTCTCGTCGAGTCCTGGCTAACGGAAGACAACGTGGAACTGGAGAGAATCCATCGACATTTCCCTAGATTAACTTAAAACGTTACTAAATTGTGAAAAATCACAGTGCGTTCCAGCGTAATTGGGCAATTGAATTTTGAAATTGAGGGCAAGCTGTTTAAGAAGATAATCTTTAATGAACCTCTGCTCTGCTCGGTGTGAGCATCACCGAAGGCAACAAGTCAACTCTGGAGATGCTACCGAAAATCTTGCGTGACATCGGCTTAAGATAAGACGTTCATTTAACGTCAGTCAGATTTTACTCTCGATTTCATCAAGAAGAGATAAATCTTTGGCAGTAATTACTGTACCTTTCCAATAGAGCTTCTTCGCACGCAAACCACTCCAGCTTTCAGGTGTCGTTTCTGCAAACCAGAAAACAATGCTCCTTCGCTTCCACAACCAGTGTCCGCATGGTGTGTGCATCATGCGGAAAAGATAATTTATCAATTTCCGTCGTGCTTTTCGGCATGACAACACGAAAGATAGCACCGTTGGTAGGAGACAACCGTCAGGCTAGAGCGTAGATGCGTACGAGGTTCCTTGCTGATGTGTCTTCCCCCACAAAGGACAGAGACCTTAAACAGATTTGAAGACGAAGTTTCAAAGCATCTATTGATTCTTCACGAAAGATCCAGCCGACCTATCTGGTCGAACGACTGACAGCTCAATCAACAGCATAAGTCATACATCAAGCAGTCAAACCTTTTAAAGATAGTGATGTCTACACGAGCGTGTTAAGAGAGCGATGTACCAGAGCGGTGCTGGCAACAGGTCTACGCATCACAAGACGATGTCTATACGGGCCAAAGTTGAAACAAAGCATGGGTGGTGATGTCTTATATCGATTGCTTTCCACACCAAATCTTTAGCGAGATGGTAATATTCCATGCAATTTCTCAGATGCTTGGAAACATCCAGACATAAACTAATAGGTTGGACGAAACAGAGGAGCCCTTCGCAACAACTTCTAATGTGTTGATAGAGAACAAGACTTATTCAAAATACAAGCTCAAAATGAACAACACAAACAAAATGGTTTTTGAAGAGAAAATAAATTTAATACAGATTGGAGTATGGCTTAATCTACGCACAAGGTGCCTTACTGAGCGTTATGTTAGATAGATAGATTTGAAAATAAACTTTACACGATTTCTTAATTTTGCTCTACATATAACCTAACACTTTGTTCGACATGTTTCATTCTATCCTTCCGAAACAAACAAGTAGAATATCCACAGAACCCATCCCCATCTCTGTCAACGTCACACACTGCAGCTTCAGACAACAACGGACGGTCTGGGACGGCAGCTGTTGCTATCAGTCAACCAGTTAAGGAAAGGTGTCACACTTCTGCAACGGAGGTTGGTGCTACAGAACATGACATTTCTCTCACTTGAACCTTTTCCCCCTTCTCCTCTCCGAGTGTTCTTCTGCTGTACCAACAAGCGATTATAAATATCGGCCTCTGAAGGTGAATATACATGTGATTTTGGAATGTTTCGACATTCCACGGCAATCTCACACATGAATGGGGGAAAAAAACGTAACAAACCACGCCTGTCATCGCGCTGGTGTGGCGTAGCGTCTACAGCTGATACCAGTTCAACATCAGCGTTTTGTCAACTGCTGCTGACGCACAGAATTTCGTTTCCATCAAAACATCAACAGTGAAACATTTTAATAACCATAATAGCTCGCGCTTTTGATTTAGTAGCGCACAGCGTGATTTCATTACCGATCACTCACTGCGTTCGTTTTTAGCTAAAGGCACATCAGAAATACATCACCAAGATACGGACACCCGATGCCGATGAGTTAATTTAAATTCATTACCACTGTTCATTACTGCCCCTCCCGGACGTTAGCTCTTGATGTGGCGCTCAACTAATGATGTCTTTCCAGCCATCCTCCAACGCATCCCGCTCTAACGCAAACAACATCCTTCGCCAGACTCCCATTTCTGATAACTGTGACTCATAAACTGCCGAGCTCAGCTAAAAAAAAAACACACAAGAACCATCACGCTACATTACGCCATCTTTTACAGCTTGGGAAGTAGTGGAACACACTTTATCAGCTCACATCCATCTCTCTCGAGTCTTGTCATACCCCGGTACTACTCTTCATTCTTTCCTCTCTTCCACTCAACACACATTTTCTTCCGTCATCCTTCTAGTGCAGAGCTTGCCGCCCGTTGTAGACAACGACAGCTTCTCAACCGGATAATTTCCATATCCCAAGCACCACAATTCACACACCAGAGCGACTCGCCCAAAAAAGGCAAACTTTGCCATCCAGTGCGACAGTGTCAGAACCTTGCTGGATGGGTTTGCATACAGCTCGAGTCACTATGGCTGCTGGTTGCAGTTGGAACGGGCATGAATAAGATGGAGCATATGGTATCGATGTACTGTCGATGTACTTGTGCTAAACGAAATGTGTATAGCGTCCAAACCGAGGCCAACCAACATGGCCACATGGATGGTATGGGAGTACAAAGAGACTCGAATCTAACTAACCTCCCAGGATCGGATCTACAATCACTGTCACTGTGTAAGCATTCGACCACTCTGTGTGTGTCTCTTTCTCCCTGTCAGGGCTTTTGAACTGATACGAACCATTACAGCCCGGAGAGAAGGGAGTACAGATATAGATAATTCGCGAATGACGCGCTGTACCTAAAAATAATCGCGCATACGTACACGCGGATGGTGTGGTGGCTTAACCAAATCTCCATAAAGAGCACTCAAAATCAGCGTTACAAAGCGATCCCATTAGATGGTAGGGGTCGTCGCCAGAGGCGGCGGCTGGATCTGGGGAGGTAACTGAAAAGGTAATCAACTGAGCGCTCCCACAGCAAAACCTTTTGTTACTTTACGAGTGTTCAAGTACACTGGGAAGTTGGGACGGCGAGTGGTACCGAGACTGTATATGGGAAGCTTTACTTCGAGGGGGGACTTTTGTTGGACTACATATCATGAATCGTCCAGCCAAACCCACAACCGTTTGGAAGGCACACACAATTGCAGGCACTAGCAATTCTCCAAACTCGTAAGCCCAACAATTAATGCTTTGGGGCTATGGAAATTCATGGCGAGTGAGGAAATATGCATTCCCCCACAACGCACAAAAGTCAGAAAGATAAAACACGATAAAAATCCAAATCCCCGGAAACACATAAAACAACAGCGGTTGCAGACGTGTGGTTACACAGACACTCCACAAACAAAACTCTCCGACCGGGCGAAGCTCAAACAACGACGATCGACCAACCGAACCCGTTCTGCAAGACCTAATTTCTCCTCCTGAAGTTCCTCCCCAAGACACTTGATATGGCCAGAGCTACGGCCAGAGGTCGTACCGAGCGTAATGCATCGCATACGCATCGAAGATCCACCACATCTACGCTCGCTGTCCGAAGACCCCGAGGTCTTGCGGTTCAAAAGTTCTTCTTCAAACAACACTTTCATCAGTGCACACGACGTCGCCGTGGCTTCGGTGAACAGACCGCACTGATACGGACCGAATCGGACGTGTTACTGCTTTTCACGTACACACACGCCAGCACCGCGTGAGCCAAGACGACGGGGTGGTGATAAATGCAGAAATAAATATGGCTGACAAAATAAAGCGTGGGTCGAACATGGCACATACTGCGGCACGGAGGTTGGAATATATATTGTCTTTCGTGTACACCACGAATTGGCCAAAGGCTTGAAGCAAATGCTCGCACCGATGTGCAGATAGCGGAAGATGATATGGGGAGATACGCTGCAAAAAGTACCCTGAAAATGACAAGGATAACGCAAGCACCGGGCGACGACACATTACCGTCATTTGCATTCAATTTTCTTAACCTTACATGGATTATATTCAAGCCGCAAGGGTTTTAGTACTTGGTTGGTTTTAATGATTTTTTTGTTTATGGCGTGCAAACAATTTCACAAATCGTTGAGGATATTACAACAGACAACAGGCAGAGAGTTCCAGACCAGAACTCGTCGACGAAACATCTGCCCCCGTTTGCACGAAACAAAAGCTCGCTTCGAATGAAATCACTCACACTTTGCAAAGAACAACAACCTAAAATCTTCTAAAATAGCAAAAGTTTGCACCGTGGTAAATTACCATTCCACGAATGCTGTTGATCCATTAATTTTGCGTAGCAAAACAACACTTACTGCCAAGACTTCTGCCTGAAGTTGATGTCTCTAAAACACCAAGGTACCATCCATGATGCCGCGCTGGTTGCCTCATTTACGGATGAAGATAATTCAATGAATTCGCTTGCTTGTGCAAGCAGAGAATTAAGTACTTAGTGAGGAAAATCAAGACCAACAACAGAGGAAATGCTTCTACCTTGGTGGCGTCTAGACTCTTGCCCACCAAACGGGAGACTCTCAGCAAAAAGCCATGCTTAAAAGCAATTAGTATACTTCTGTATGGACTGCTATGGTGATAGTACATGAGCGCACCCTTTAAATAGCTCGTTTTTAACCCGCTCCTTGATGTGTTTCTTATCCTAAAGACTAAATGAGCACTTACTTACGATAGTTAAACACATTAATCTATCATCCAACGCAAAGCCAGCACGGTTATTGCCCACAGCTCACTGATTAACATGTTCAAAATGAGGTAAAGTTGGAACAAAAAAAATCAATTACATGTCAAAACAGAAGATAATCAAAAGTTCCATCAATCATAAACACGTACTCTAATTGATGCGTCCAAATCTATCTCAGATTTGAACGCTCCTTTCGATCGGAGGAGGGAGAAAAAAAAACCTTCCCCGAAGCCGATAAAAAGTGATGAAAATCTATCCACAATGGTCGAAATTCAATGTACATAAATCTCACAAATCTCATAAATCTCACATGTCCATGACCGTAGTTTACCGTCTAAAGCACTGGTAACCAACTCCGTCCACAGGGCCCTTTCCGCTTCGGGCCTAAACAAACGCCACCTTAAACCTTCCCGAAAACCCTCCGAAAGCCCACCGAAGAGGAACGGTCGGCACGAGGGGAAAGTCAACAACATCATTCACGCTCGCCCCCAGATGCGTCTTCCATCAGACAAAGCCCAGGTTACGGATCATTTCCATTCCGAGACGCGGGCTACTCTACAGCCTAACCTCACTCAGGTTCGATCAGGTAAACACACAACATGGTTCTAGAATTTCTACTTGCGTTTTGCTCCTCGGTCTCCCAATATCACTTCACTTGCCCATCAGTCACATCAGGAGTTGGGTAGTGTTGGGCACAACTAGTCTAGGAGTTGTTTCCGTCCGTCCTTTTTTTTTTGCTGCTTCAAGTTTATTTTTTCCATTGCTTTTACTTTTTGACCAAGCTAAGTTGTTTGAGTGGTTTACGAAAGAAAGGACACACACACACACACGGTACAACAAAAAATCTGGCACAAGTGAAGGAAGCAGGGCTCGGTCGTCCTTCCTTTTCGTCTTCATTTGAACGGATTTGTTTTTTCAGGACAATTCAGTCAACTTCACCCACCACCTCATGACGGGCCGGATCCGGACGGAAGGACGACGTCGTACGGTGGCTGCGGGGTGTAAAGATAAATCGACCAAATATTTATCAGGATGTCGGGCGACTCGCTCACTCCGACGGTGGGCCCCATGTTGTACATGACAGAACAAGAAGCGAATAAAAAAAAATACACGAAACAGCAGCACACCTACACACGGTTTCTTCCGAGCTTCCGAACGAAGGAAGCTACGGCATTCTGAAAGCAAGCAGAGCACTGAATGGATGGCCAGACGAAAGCAAATAAGACATCGTTTGCTTTTTTCACTGCCGAAGTGAAGATTTTTTACGTGTCTCGAATGCTCCCTTTTACCGTGCCGCATCATATTCTGGAGGCTTTTCGAGCCACTGGCAGGAAGGCTGAGGAACAAGAAGCAAAAAGCCCAACACACTCCCCCGAAATTCTTGTTGGGTAAATATTTGAATAAAAATTTTCGATTGCGTTCCTCTGCGAACCGGAAGAAGCTACTCCAGTGGTGAGAGAGATAGAAAGGACAAAAGATGACCTGCAAGTACTGGTACCAGGTCCTGTGTGGAGTACACTTCGGGTCCCGACATGACTGACAACGTTATCCGCCGACGCGAGCGACTAGAGCCTCCGGTATGCAATGTCCCCTTTTTCCCGAGATTCCTTTTTTTTATGTTTTGGGAAATCTTTTTCACATTTTATTTCCTACAGCATTTCTGACCGAGAGGCAAACAAAACGCTCATGAAGCCCATGATAAATGATCCGCCACTGCGGATGTTCCTAGCCCGGCGAAAGAGTACGGCGTCAGCAGAGGATATTATTTTATCTCCCCTGCCCTCCCAGTTGCCGAACCTTCCCATCATTCCATCTCCGGATGTATCTCTGCCAACACTGTGCTGACGGGTTGTGCCTTGCAGCATTGGACAAAATTTGCCCTGATGCCCCCGTGATAGCAAGCGTCGATAGCCAAGGTAACCCACCGAAGGGGTCATTCAAAAAGCGACAGCGTTTGCATGCTTTGCAAAACCCACTTGAGCAGGAATGTATGTTGGATGAAGGATTGTGGACGAGGGTCGCATAAATGGCATTCCTTTGCATCGGAGGTCGGGACCTTTACTTTAATGACTTCCTCTGGGCGATGCGACATTTGCAAGCGGTTGTTGCTGAATGTTGTGCGATCGTGGAGAAACTGTCAAAATGTGCACTCATCCTTGTAAACTACCCCAATGTAACATTGTGAAAAAGCATAGTTCATTTTAATGATCTGCCATCTGCCAGGAATTCTCCAACGTTGCTCAAACCACAGAACGAGGGTAATACGACGAAAAAGTGAGCAATCCTGCCACAACGTATTGATAACTAAAAATTGCATACCTCGTTAAATTTCAAAAGTTTTTACGACCTCATTGCGATCTTGTGTTGAGAGAAAAACGACACAAATCGTCAAATACCTAAAAGAAATTCATCCCACTCGAACGCTCATGCAAGGAAAGGTACATCACCTACCACTTGACAGCAAGCTCGTTGGGCACTTTTGTAAAATTGAATTTCTGCAAAATCCTATCAAAAGTGATGCGATTGAACGGCTCCATCCCACTTGACTTTCTTCCGAGAAGGAAAGGAAGCAAAACACTTATTTCATCAAAGACACCACGCTCCACAAGCCTCCACAATCCCGGCGCGCGTGTTCCCCTCGTGTGTTTGGTGCAATTTTTCATCCGCTTCAAATTCAATTCCATTTTCCGCAAAGCTAAGCATTTCCTACACCACCGCACAGCAGTAGCAGCAACAAGGTATATGGAAACACAACTGCAATGTCACTGCAACTGCAGCATCCCAACCTTCAACGTCTCAACGTACACAACGGGCACACACACCCGCGCTATGCCGCATCGTGATCAAAAAGACGCAAAGACCAACACTCCCCAAAGGGAACGGAGTGTGCCTGAGTTACTACTAGCACTGCTCCACATCTTCAGCTTTTCCCATTGCAGGTCTTTCAAAGTAATCCTGCACAACATTTATAACTTCTTTTTGCACTACATTCTACAGCCGTTCTCAAGCAAAAAAAGGAAGCAACAAACAGAATGGAGTGTTCTGCGTAGAAACGATGTAGCAGTGAGGATGGTCATTTCCAGCCGGACGACGTCTTTGGATGTGGCGCGTTGTATTGCGCCACCCCCAAACTACCCAACCACTGTTTTGTTTCACGTTTTTCGTCCAAATGTCCGCGGGTGAAAAACCAATTTCTGTACGTCGCTCTAAGTGAGTGGTTTATTGCTGGCAATTTCCTCGACCTTTTATCTATCGTCAGAACGACGCGCGGGTGATCTGCGTACTTCAAACTACAACTCCGCAAGCACTGCCGGCAATAGGACACTTTGCGTCGGGATATTCGAGATGAATGCAAATAATGATCGCAACATATTCTCGCAAGCGTACAGATTTTCTTCAACCGTGTCGCATTCGGTTATTCATTTCAATTCTTACAATGTTGCTAAAAACCATGTGTAGAAAGCACAACAAGCGGATCATTAACGGGGGCTAATGAATGAGAACAGTACACGGTGCCAGGATCTGATTACCGGTTTCGAGTGATGGGTTGTTTGATAAACAACTTCAAGAAGCATCTAGTCGAATAACAGACTTTTGTTCAAATATTGTTCACATCAAAAGTTTGCTCAATTAGATAAAATCTGACACAGAACATGCCTTAAGATATCCGCATACTATATAGTCTAACTTGAACTTTATTACTGTTGCAGGAAACTCTATTGAACTCTAGAAGTAGTTGCATAGCCTAAGTCTAAAAAAATATACAATGTTGCATTTCATAAACAAACAAAAGAAACAGAAATGAAGTCAACAGTCCCTCGAATGGTACGCTACTGAGCAGGGGAACATCAAAGTGATCTGAATTCAATAAAACCAGTAGCAAATCTGTTATTTTTTTCTAACTCTCAGAGTTCACCGTATTGCGGAGGAGTATGTTTCCAAATCTATCGTACATCTCGCATCGTTCAACATCTGCTCCCTCGTCTTCTACTACGGCAGGGGAGTATGCGTCACACCGCATAACCTATGTTTATTTAAAGAGAAAATTGTCCTCTAACGCGTTCCAATTTGGGTGACACAATCAACATATCTTTATGTTTTTCCTCATATATACATATACGTTCGCTACCAGCGAGACACGTACCCATAATGCGATAACATACCGGGGGGTTGGGATGGGTAAATCTCTAAAGTGGAAAAGAAAAGATGGATCGGAGCGGAACGGAACGGAATGAGGCAAAAACAAAACACACACACAAACACATCCTATGAAAGATATATCCTACAGAACGAAACACACCACCATCGCTCATACACCAAAAGAGCTATCGTGCGTCTTCCCAGGCCAAGGAAATAGCGCCACAATATGGTGCGCGCCTCTTGGCGTTTTCTTACGGTACGCCAATATCCAGCCAGCACTACCGAAAATGCGTGCGTTCTCACATCACGAAAACCCGCATGAAAAACAGCACGTACCAGGAGCCAGACACCGCGTGGTGCGTTCGGTTGATGTCGTGATTCGTGATATCACACGCCGAAGCGTTGTTGCGCCACCGAATCACACATCACACGACTCGCTTCGCGTGTCTGCAAAAGTTTTATGCGTTTCGATACGTTTTCGGGGAGGTCTTTCCCGGTCCTGGCTACGTCTACATCGTGATTAATTACACCCCCTACCACCTTCACCGAATGGTTGATGTTCTTCTGCTCCCCGGCTATTTATCGTTCCCCGTTCCCCAAAACAAATGCGTACCCTAATTCTACACCATCCTCCGCTAGGGCTGGCGTTGTTGGTGGTCAAACATTAGGCTTCGTGAAATCGTGCCCACTCACTAAACTGTGCGCCAGCAGGCAGGCTGAGCCTTTTTTTTGG
>KI424972.1:3663-16445 GCA_000473375.1 Anopheles culicifacies | reverse complement strand
ACACGATCATGTCTGGGGACATCTAATAACGCTGTCACTAACGTTTAGTAGCTGTAGTTTACCGCTCAGGAGCTTTCTCTCTCTCTC
This sequence comes from Anopheles culicifacies, assembly GCA_000473375.1. Classification (NCBI taxonomy): domain Eukaryota; kingdom Metazoa; phylum Arthropoda; class Insecta; order Diptera; family Culicidae; genus Anopheles; species Anopheles culicifacies. The sequence goes on along the minus strand of KI424972.1, from coordinate 16,358 downwards.
TCTCTCTCTCTCGCTCTCTTTTTCGGGTATTATCTGTGCCCGGCGGCCTTACTTCGGTGGTAGTGGTTTTGATGATGACGCGTGCCTGACAAGCGACCCTAGAGCAGACACTAGGGCGGTGACGTGGTACGGTAGTGGTATGACGCCGTGCGGCAAACTTTGCATGCGCATGTACGCGAGTGTGTATGTGGGGGAGGGAGGCAAGAACCGTGCGGTATCAGTGCATTGGTGTAGTGGCGGTGGCTTGTTCTTGTCGCTCTGTTCCGACGGCTTCTGTGCTGCTTTAGAGGTGGCCTAGTGATGATTTGAGGTGGTGGTAGTAGTGGTGGTGGTGATGTTGGTGATGGTAGTAGTAGTTGTAGTAGTGGTGGAGACTGTTGTTACTGCTGCTGTTCTATCATGTTTTGTATCGTTCTCCACCGTTCATATGCAGTACATGTTGTTCTGTTATTTAGTTGACGTGTGTGGTTGGTAATGTTGGTTGTGTTGTTTTTCTCTCCTTCTTCTGAGCAGTCGGATACCTTTTGTGCCTTTACTGTCCCTTCCCGTATGGTTTATAGCAGCAAAACAATAATGGATTTGTTTTTCTTATTAATGGTTTAACTTCCTTCCTAGCTTTCTTCTAGCAGTGTGTTAGAAACAGAACAACGGAAGTGTTTGTTTTTTTTTGTCACGGTCTCTGGATGAAAGAGAAGGCTAGCTTTCTTTCGAATGTCGTTTAGTTTATTGGATTTTTTTGTTGTTGGTGGTTTTTAGTTATTTTTAATGCTCTTCCAGCGGAGAGCTTTTAATGTGTGGGGTATTTAAACGGGGAGCTTTTTTTTGGGTTTTTCTTTTGTTTGTTTGTTATTACTGCTAGTGGTACTGAGAGATTTGATTCACTTTACTTCATTTTTGGCCCGGCATCCGACGCGGACCATGGTACCGGTGGGCGAACTAGTACCGACGCAAGAACGCACCCGCGATCCAGCAGCCATAATTCCGTTGCGCGTTACCCGCAAACGTTACGCGTACGCTTTCGCGTCTGACGCAGGAAACGACGGGAGAGAGAGAGAAACAAACAAACAACAACTGTAGAACATTAGCCAACGTTTCCGTACGCCCAACGTTTTACGAATGCGCACACGGAACAACCGAGCACACTTGAGGGACACAGACACACCGTGCGCAACACACCGTTGCCCCTAGGCTGCGAATGCGCCAAATGCCTGCCAGGGAATGTACGCAATGGCCACGGATCGGTGATCGGCGCACCGCAACAAAACGCTTTGATCAATCTTTTATCGCAACACTTCGTACACGCACAAACATACTTTTCATAATCACCGCGCGCACCACTACAGCATGGAATTCCCGCCACGGATGGAGTCTGTTGCTCTCGACCAATACGGTACACTTGCACGCGCGCGCACGCGACTGACGGTGGTGGCGGTGGTGGTTAACGTGCGGAAGAAATGGAGGGAGACGCGAAGAGCGCGCGCGGGTATACTTAATAATACTACTTTACTTTCGAGCCGCGACACGATCGTCTCTCTGTGGGCGAAACAAACACGTCAAGTCAACACAAAAACACACCCAACACAGCAAAAAACAATAGCGAAACCGTCAAATCGTAATAATGCAACTGTCATCTGTCACCTGTCAGTGAATGGGGTTTGTGTGTGTGTGTTTGAGCTGTCAAGCAAACGTTTAGTGGATTAGTGTACTTGATGAGTAGAAGCTTCAATGTGAGTGTGTGTGTGTGATGGTTTTTTTTTTCGGAAAGGAAAATAATGTTTGGAAGGGAAAATTAACTTTCCAAGAACTCAATCACCCAGTGCTGCACCGGGGGGAGGGAAGAAAAATCAATCATGTCAATACGCCTCAATCGAGTGCGCGTTCTAGCAGAGGCTATGGAGATCCGGCCCTCGGTTGCGTCGGGGGATTGCACCAAAACCCAATCACGTATCACATCGTGCACCAGCAAAAACAAACAAAACATAAGTAAATAGAAATACACAAAGGCACATGTTCCACACACACACACACAGTCACACATACACACACACAACACGGTACTACTCCCACTGCAGCACTGCAATCTTCCGGTTGATTGTTGCGGTGACCCGGTACCATTTGACGCATATATGCAGTGGATATATGGTTATGTCTGTAGGGTCCGGGTGCGTGCAGCACCGTGCTGATTGTTGCGGTGTCCTCTCGGTCACATCTCGACCCTGTCACGGTCACGCTTTCGGTGCAGTGTGTCGCAGCAAGCGCTGCAAAGGAAGACCCCGTGCCGGAAGCGCCTATTGGCAAGAAGCGAACGCCGATCCCGTTCCCCCTTGGGTCAGTGCGCGCGTGCCGTTGTGACTGGCCCTACTGAAATCCCTTTTTTTCTGTCTCGTTGACATGCTTTAAGTTTGGCGCTTCGAATGAACTCGAAGCCAATACCGTTCTGCTTTCAAAGGGATATGAATGGGAATGTGTGTTTTAGTGTGTATGTGTGTGTATGTGTGGAAGACGTCACAACGCAAGTGTTGAACCGGCTGTGACCTAATGGGAACACATGGAGCTACATTTCATCCAATATCGTGCATTAAATCAGTAAGAAAGGATTTTTCCCTTTATGAAGGATACATTGTACACACGCACCTCACTCACATACACGCGTGCGCATGTTCACAATAATGCATACAGAGTGCACGTGTTTCCTTGCAGCGCTAATCACAGCCAATAGGTACACGAAACCCATTTCGGCCCCTAAAGTTAGACAAACCGCACAGCAAATGTAGCCAAAAACCAACAGGTTTACAGTGGAAAAATCAGTTCAGCACTACACACATTTGGGAGCATTGTTTGAACGTTACACAAATGCACAACCACCAACTTACTGGCTGCTCTAATATTAGTTCTTGAGGTACGTTTCTGTTTTATCCACCAAGTTTATGTCCGTACACACTTGGATGGGTCGCACTAAAAGTCGCACCGCAAAGCATTTTGCTTAGTGCGCTCGTTTCGTTGTTTGCTTGTGCGAGTGTGTCTGTGGTGAATTTGTGTCAGGATGTGCTCTGCACGAGCACGTGTGTGGGATCCGGAATTTAAATCACTACCGGCGTGCTTCCTCTGTGCCGCGCTTATTAAATGCCGGCTGACAAGCAAAACTACTCTGCACGGTGCGAAACAAACCAGTTATGGGAATACATGTTTTTTTTTTTTTTTACTAAAACACAGAAACAGCACAGAAATACACTAGGGAAAACGTTTTCATCACTCAGCTGGCGGGTTGGTTCTAGCTGCCACACTGATTGTGGTTGATTGTCGTGCACGGATGGAAATTGGATTTTTCGCTCTTGTTGTTGTTTTGTTTTTGCTTCCCTTTTTTTTCTGTTTTCACAAAGACCACGCGCTGTATTTGTACTGCACGTGCGATTGTGCCGCACTATGCGCGTATTTGCACGTGTTGTGACTATTTTCGGTGTACTGTAGTGGTGCGTTTGTATCGTCCGACTGTTTGTTATTGATGATTTGCCCAATGTGCCTTTTATGCGAGTTTGTATGTGAGGATGCGTTGTGTGTGTGTGTGAGTGTTTGTGTCAGTGTAAGTGTGAATAGTGATGTACCCGGGGCAGTCGTCGGCTTCCACCGGACCAGCAGCAGATTAAAAAAACCCGTTCAGTAGGATCGAGCCGCTACGCTTAACTGAAGGCAGGCGACGATTTCGCGCTGTACCGAACCCCGAAACCGTGCACCGAACATGTCGTCCTCGTGCAGAAGTAGAACCGTATGCAGAAACGCAGCACACTACCCGGGAGCAAAAGCGAGAGCGAGGAAGCGCTCCAAAAAACCCGAACGGAAAAGGATCTTCAACTTCTTCGCGTATGTCGGTCACCGAACCGGACGGAGTGAACGGGCAAACCGCAGGGCAAGATATAGGCAATAGCGTGCGAGCGAAACAGCAGTACTAATGAAACCCCGAACCGGTCACGAGCTCGCCAACACGAAGCGTAGCATGAACACACAGCACAAGCTGACGTTTGCGCAACGGGGCACGTAACGCCTGTGGTAACGCTGGTACGTAACGTCGACGTCATGGTGCACGGGATCCGGTCGCCAGCGTCCCCTTCCTCCCCACGGATGAACACAACCAGCCTGTGGTGAATAATGGCGGCAAAAGCATGCGTTTGTGTAAGGAGTCGCTGCCTTGTTTCGGCCCATGCCAAATGGCGCAAAACGATGACGTGTCACGACGGGATGGAAACGTGCGACAGTACAAGAGTAACCGAGACAGCAGAAAGGGTTGTGCTGCTTCCCGAAGGGCGATTATGCTTGAGCCTACGCAAAGCCTTGTGGCCAACGGTATTATGTAATGTAGACCATTCCTTGCCAACAGAACGATACCCGTTTCACCGAACGAAACGCGATGCATCCGCGATGTACGATGGACAGTGCAGGCTGTGAGCTTTTCCAATGCATCGCCGTGCATTAACGCTGATGGAAAATATCACACATAATCATAATGTTACGCTAGCCTACATGTCGCTCCATCATCGTATTCAAAATTTTCCTTCCCATTGATGACGGGAAAAGGTCAGTACCATTGGCGAGGATGAAGTACACCGGAAAGGGGAAGAAGAAAACAAACGTTCCCCATCGCCCGAAACGACGCATCCGAATGAAAAACCGCAATGTACCACGTGAGACAAAATTCTGCTCCCCGTGGGCAGCGATCCTGCCACCGTACGTTACCGTATCGTTTGCCCAATCGTGCTTCTGTTTCGTAAAACGTGCATGAGCTGAATTCATCCGAAGTGCCGGTAGACATCCGAACCGTGCAACGGGAACCATTCGGCTTCATGAACATTGGCATCGTGCATGCGAATCGTTTCGTGGCACAGTTTTAGCTGTACAAGAGATTTAGAACAGTACTAAATGCATATGATGCAGCAGGATTATGGTGCATGGTGCAGTTTATTCATAAGTTTGCTTTCATACCATTCAGGAGGCTTGTAAATATCTAAAACGTATTCTGTATTCCGTTGAAAAATATGGAATATTACTATTCTTGAATAGCTTTCAAATGCTATACTTTTATTCGTTAGGGTTTTAGCCCTAAAAACTTAAAAACCATCAGGTGACTCCATCACCAAGCATTAGGCGTCTCCATCGTCAAGAGCTAGGCGTCTCCATCAGTCATTACTGCACAGCCGGATGTCTCCATCTCTACGTACTCCGTCACTATATTAGACAACTCTCACACCTCTGTCATCAGATACAGAAATACTAGCATATTCCATTAGTAATCCTACCCCAACATCCCATTCCAAGTGTTTCTTCGTTCCCCAGAGCAACCCTTCGTGGAGCGATGGTGGATTCTTTTCGCGATCTTTCTGCAAGTATCCTTGCAGTGTTAGTGCGGTGGGCTCTCAGGGAATAATGTATTCATTAGGATGATGTCTCGTTTTATATCGAATTTTTGTTGCGCTAAATACTCATGTTACGGCGTATAACCCAGGCTCAGGCTGTAACAGCGGTAATCGTTTGTCGTTCTGCATAGAAAACAAATCTGATAGATCATCCTAGATAAATGCAGATTCGGCGGGCACATGGATGCGTAGATTAAAGGTTTTGTTTATTTGTAGGGATCCGGAGTACATAAGGCACATCTTCTGCTTTACCAGACACAATGGTCTAGTGATGGGCAATTTAGATTCGAATATAGTTCTTGAATTGATTTCCAGATCAACCGATATCAGAACTCGTTTGTTCAATTTGCTTTCATGATTGAAACTCAGGATTGAATTCTGAACCAGAATACACAGGTAAAAGTGGTGCCACAATAAGGGAAAAAACGCTTGGAGACGTGAACAATAACCGCCAGATATCAAGCATCTTCCTACCGATCTACCGGACATCTTCATTACAATTTTTACATATGTTCATTACCTAGCTTGGTGTAACTGCTTTATAATCGATCAGGTTCCTCTTTTTCGAAGTCTTTATCATCTTCAATTAGGCGTTCTCATAAGACAACAAGAGAATACTGCATCACCGAGCACCAAAAGTCTCCATCCTGCGCTATTACTACCACTGCACATCATCCTCCAAACACATCGAGTTATTTATTTACAGGTAACTCTTTCGCTTTTGGCTCTCCGTCACAATCAGACAGTCAGCGTCCTCATAAAACAAACACAAAGTTACTCCATCACCAAACACCAGGCGTCTCCATCACGAAACACCAGGCGTCTCCACCAAATTAAGCATTTCCTTTCCTTATATGCATTCCCGAAAAAATGAATAGCCGCATTTTACTGCAGACCTCCAGGAACTATGGATTAGTGTTGCAATGTATCGCTCGGACGCGTCCCGCATCAATCAAAGCTCACCATCATAGCCTGAAGCGCATGGTGAGCGATGTGTATCCAGTGACTCCTGTGCAACACACCCGGTTCCCGCTCGCCTCGCACTATTTCTACGGTTTAGTTTGAAACGGTAAAAACCATACACCGTAACCGCAAAAACACTCGAAAATCCCAGATCCACTCGTACTCAAGACTGGACAGTTTGTTTGCTACGGGTTGTTTTTTTTTGCCTTTTCTTTTGCGATTACGTGGCAACTCGAGAATGCGAAAGGAAAGATTTTTGTGGAAAACAGATCAGGCACCGATGAAGGTGCTTTACGGTGCGAAGCATAAACAAATCGGTGTGGCATTCGTATCACACACACACACACACATCGTTCTCGCATTCGTACATTCGTGCAAGTGGAACGTAACGCAGGGGCTGACCAGGGAATCTTCAGTCCGGGTCTTACTTTTGTATGCCGAAACTTTCAGCACACGAGCACTTGAGCTTGCGTTCATATTTTGGAGCATTCTTGTGGCAAGATCCTTTTGGAAAGTATTTCCACTAGCTTTTCCCATGGACTGTTTGTAAACGCTTCGGGCAAACTTATGGGAGGGAGGAGTCGATTTTGTTTGAGGATGATGGTTTTTGCTTTTGCTCTTCTGCCGTTTGGTTCCCCCAAACATTCGTCTCGGCGACCGTTTTTCGGCGAAGTATCAAACCTGGCAGGGAAGTGTTTTTTTTTTTGTTCTCTTCATCCTCACTGTGTCAGTCGCTCTATCTTTTTCTCGCTTTCTTGCTGGTTGTCCTGTATCTTGCTCGGCACTTGAAATTCATCTGAAGCTAGTGGTTGAAAGTTGAGTTTTGTTTTTATAAGCTTCAGCTCCATAGCGGTGGAGGGAGAACGTATAATGTGTACCGATTGGAAGCAATTGCATTTGCTACGACTGCTGCCCAGTTGCTGGTTGGATTCAATTGAATTTTCAGCAAACAACACACAAAAGCCATATTGCTTTCGAAACGCGGTAATGGCATTGCAGCGGGATGAAATGAGGCACCAATGAGGCTCCTGCTTTACTTTTAAGCCCAGATGCATCAGAAATATGCAACAATAGTGCATCCGTCCACCCGCACACCGTAGGTTTGCAGCACATTCAAACAACGGGAACAAACGAGCGAACAAACAAAACAAACACCAAGTACCGAAGCGCCTGTAAACCAAACGACTGTAAAATAAAAATGGTAAAGTGCAACGCGCTGCCCAGCGCTCACGTAATGCACGAGAACATATTTTCTCATTTTTGCCGCAATGAAGCCGGCAAGAACCACTCAGAACGTGGCCGAAACGACGCGGAGGGGGGAGAAAAAACGAAGAACCCCATCGCGAAGAAAGCAAACCCCCGGCAAAGATGGTAAAGTGGCCGCCACGCCACGAACATAAGAAACCAGAAAGCAAAATGCCATGCACAGATTCCCAAGGTGTTTGAGTAAAGATTTCACTGCCTGCTGCGGGAATGTATGGGCCCACCTGCCCACGCTTCCCGTGGCCCTGCCACAGGTTTCGGGGTCCGAGTAAGGCATCTATTTTTCCGAAGCTTTGCACACGGGACGGGGAAAAGTGGAACGAATGGAGTGTTTCTGCACTCGGTGTATCCTGGGCACGGCGCCAATTACGCCCAACACTGCAGGTCCGCTGTGAGGTGGGAAATCGGGGTTTTATTTTTTCCCCTCCCGCTGCCCCGTTTGCGGGCAAGAAGTTTCAAGAACAAAATGGAGCAGTACGCTCGATCAGAAAGATCCCGCCGCTCGTGTGTAATGTGCGGCTGTGAAGGATTTTTTGGAATGGAAGCTGCGGGTAAAACTGGTACGGCTGTTTCTTGATGAATGTTTCAGATCGTGGACTTAAATCTTAACTCCCACACGCGAAAGGTGATGATGTGGTTTCTATTTCGCCGCTGCATTGCTTTCCTCCTTCTCAGATCAGATTTAAAAGCAAATTTAAAACATCAAATTGTATCAGTTTAGGGAAGTTTTCTTTTTTTATTGTGGCGAGAACAGCAATCATATCAACAATGGGAGCAGTTCACATAATAAAGCGCCTAAAATTATGCAATTTGCATCCCTTTCAGGAACTGCTGTGAGTTTAGTGTTTTTATTTTTGTTATTGCTTGCTACTGCTTGATTGAAAAAAAAAGGTGATCTGAACAGCAACATCAATCGTTTACGGTGTAGCAGGCGGCTGCAGACATTCTAGGCAGTATGACAGTTATTCAAAACAATTTCGACAGCAGTAGTGGGCAAACACGACCCAGGCACACGCTAACGAATCACATTTATCCGCTTGACTGAGATCAAGCGGTGAAGCGACGGTACGATGTGTCTCTGCTGCCAACGTTGCGCTCACTGATTAAGCAAACTGCTGTGAAATGTAGCACCCTTGCACCTTGATGCATCCAGTCCACCAGCTACCACCTCCCGCATCCTCTTATGATGGGAAATGCATGATGGAAGGGAGGGGCGCAGCTGCAGGAAGCGTATAGGGAATTAAGAATAAGCTAAACAAATATTTCTTCAATCCCGCGCCTCGATACACCCACCCATCGGTGGCGTTGCCCTAAAATGCAGCTTGTAGATGGCAGGATCCGTGCCAGGACTTGGATTTGTGCTCGGCAGAGCGGCAAATCACGTACCAGCAATCCACTATCCGCCCTGCCAGCTCATACCCATTTTATGCTGTAGCCAGCCCTCCCGCTGCAACCTGTGCCATTGCTAAACTATTGTTTCCGATAATCTTTCAACAGACTGGGGAATGGCAGAGAGAGAGAAAGAGAGAAAGATCCCTGCCCCCGAAACGTACAGCGTTGCTACCGATCGATCAACGAACCGTACCCCGGTAGCAACATCTGCAGCTGCATTATCTGCATCCATAACCTGGGTGCTGGGGTAGCCCGGAAGTGAAGCACTGTTTGCCTATTTGATTGTTGGCAACTTCACTACCTTGTTGAAGGGATTGTTTCGGATTTTTGAAGGTTTTTGGTCTTTATTGTCTGTTTTCTTTTTTTTTTCTTCTTCATATTTATAATGAGCTCAATACAACTGCAATGCATGCCTGTTACGGTTGCTGGTGGATGGAGAAGTTGAGTGCTGCTGGACTGAACAAGCAGAACAGCTAGCTAGAGCTCGGTTGCCCAAATCTGATCCGTTTTCCGCTCTTGGGTTGGTTGTAGATTGTTATTTTGTTTTTCGTATTATTACTTTATCGAATTTACCCACAATTAGTTGACACGATCAACAAAACAAATGCATATTTGTTTCTGAAACTGCATACATTTAGGCGTCATTCAAACACGTTTTTTTTGGCATTGAAGCACTGCCCTGCGCTGAAGAATTTCTATAAGCTTCTCCATCAGGTTATTACTAATAATTAAAAAAAAACTTAATGTTTATCTACTGTAACCAATTATTGTAAGTCATAGCGGCTAGACGTATTATGGGCAAGACGTATTAAATTATCAGTAAAAGCCTGACAGTATCCATGGCCGTGTGTCTCTGACTGCAGATTTATTCCATGATTTTAAAAAAGTAATAATTATTACAACATATCATTACAGATTTTTTTTTGTAAACTTAACTTTGTTTTCCGCAATGCATACCTTCAGGCGCTTCTCATCTTTTACACGCGAGTCTCAAAGTGAATCCTTTTTATATGCTATTTCTTTAACTAGGGCATAGAAGACCTGTAACTAACGATAATCACCCATGTTGCAGAAATGTTACACGTGCGCTTTAATTTCTGTCAAAATAATTTTCACCATAATTATCGCCATTTCCCTCGTACGTAGCAAAAAAACACAAAAGAAGGAACCATGTTCGAATAATTCTTCTGCAAATAATTCAAACCATTGGCCAAAGCAAACGATAGCCAGTTGGTGCCCAGCGCGTAGATAGTGCCCGGTGGAACATTCACACCACCATCGCCAAAATCAGGACCCGCGTGAAAAACCACACAGAAAACACCGTCCACCCACGCCCGGAGTCAGCATCTGTTCCGTATGTTACCGACCCCCATATTTCTACCGAACGGTTTCCGCAGCTTTTTCCCGGTGGAGGTGTGTCAAACCGGTTGGAGCCGGGAAGGGGGGGGGGGGAAAGCGCGAAACACCCGATGCACACCGATTTGGATGCCATGAGATTTTGGCAAAGGTACAGCCCGATTTCCCTACACCGGTCCGGTGTATTGGTGTGTATGAACGGTGAGGCGGTGGTTCTTGTGGAGCCAGGAGGGAACGAGCCGTACCGTACATTAGTCCTTGATGACCTTCCGGAGCGTGTTAATTACGCGGTACCGACGAATTAAATTCTTCAACACGTATAGATATTCCCATATGCCCACGATACGATCGTACGCCACTTGGTTTGATCCTGTCGCTCGGAAATGTGGGAAATGAAAGAGGAAGACACATCTTACAGTGAGCAGCACCGTTGTCCGGACAATTGGACCAATTGGGTAAATTAGCTCTATCAAGCGAATCAACAGTGGCTAGTGAAGATGTCATTATTACCGCAGTAAAAATACGGACGAATTATTTATTGCATACCATGCAGGCGCATCATTGTGAAAAGTGATGAAATTGAACGGCTGTTTTATTTAAATTTATTTTCTTTTCTTTTTTGGCAACCTTAATCGTTGTTTTATTTCTAGCTTCCGTGACTTGAACTTACCCGCAACAGGATAGTATTAAATGGTGCACCTTACAGAAAGCGATTTGTCCCTGGCACAATTTGTACGCCTGCGAGGTATGCAATCCCTTCTTTAATTATACCACAGCAATCTATCTTATTTCGCGAAAAATTGTTCTTAATACAACAAGAATATTTACTCCAGGAGCTTTCCCGAATGCACTCTAGTGTCCATGGTACCTCGTACCTCACTGTGCACATATAACTTTGAGCAGTCGAAAAAATGCGGGATCTGATACAAAACCGAAGGATGCTTGTACTTCTTCCGAATCAACACAGACCCGTCCTTCACACGCACACCGCCCGATGCCAATTTCCTGCTTCTGTTTGCACTGTACCAGTTTGTGCTACGTCTTCTTTCATTTTTGTTTTACTTTTCTTTTTCGCTCGCCATTGCTCTCTTTGCGAGCGTCTCGATAAAGCATCACCGGTATCCGGTAGCGCACTAGATTATGCATTGTTTAATTAAAATTGCCAGCCTGACAAGTGCCGTATGCAGTGATGTCCTTGCAATATTTGCTTCAAAAACACACACACACATCCTCGTGTATGTGTGTGTGTGTGGGCGGGATGGGTGTCGGTGCATCGTGTGCGCGTGCACGTATGGCCAGAATATAAATGATATTCCAACATTTACCGAACGATTTGGACATCGTTCAGAGGATCTCCAGCAAAACCGGCGGTGTTTCTGGCGGGTTTTACGCTCGCTTCGGGCGACAACAGGAAAAGGGTGAGCGATGCGCAAGGTTCAAGGGCGGTACATACGGAGGAAGCTCTGGCGAAATCGCTCGTCGCAGCACGGGGAAGCTCAAATATGATTAATGCAATGAATGTTCATGAATAATTGCTCGCCATTTCTGTTCTCGTCCCTTCGTCCGGCACCGGTGTGCAAGTGGGTGACGCTGGATAAACAAATACATTAGCCTCCGGTTGCAGACAAATAGCCGTCGACTGAAGAAACGTGAGCAAATGCGTCCCAGAAGAATGCAGCACAGCAGTGTGCATACCGAAAAAGGGAACCGCATAAGATGCGTTTGCATCAAAATAGCTCTCGAGACAGTGTGACAAATGCGTGTGTAATTTATTTGGGCGATAAAGTACACCCGGAATTTGGTATATAGCGTCAATTCGTCTGTGATACGCGTCGAAGTGCAACTAAGCTGTTTCAAAATGTCGGCCGGTTCTGGTTGACAAACATATTGGTAGAACGCTTACTCTCCATGTTTGCGATTTCAATGCCCGACGTGCACAACAGCACGACCGATATTTGTTTGCCAGCTAACGCTATGTAACGCTAGGTAACGCATCCTGGTAGAAATGTATCGACACCCAGTCGACAAGTATAATGGTTCTATTTATATTAATGTCTGTTTTGAAGAATCAGATGAAACCGAGCTTCTGGCGGGTTCATTTCGGCTGAAGTGATTCGATGTGAAGTATTAAACAACTTTATCGAAATGAAAATTGTGATGGGGTGGAAGGGAGGAGAGGGAGGAAAGGGAGGAGAGGGAGGAAAGGGAGAAGAGGCAGGAGAGGCAGGAGAGGGAGGAGAGGGAGGAGAGGGAGGAGATGGAGGAGAGGGAGGTGAGGGAGGAGAGGGAGGAGAGGGAGGAGAGGGAGGAGAGGGA